>MU397362.1:0-79932 GCA_022578865.1 Xylaria sp. FL0043 | reverse complement strand
ATATTTATATAATTTTTTTTATTTTTTAAAAAATTAAAAATTTATTTTTTTAATTTATTTTAAATATAAATAGTTTATATTTTATTTTATATAATTTAATAACTATAAAAATAAAATAAAATATAAAATAATTATTTTATATAATAAAATATTATAATATATTTTTTATAATTTTTTAATTTTAATTATAATTTTTTTTATTTAAATAAAAACTTTAAATCTTAAAGTATTAACGTTTATTTTAAGCTATTTTTTTTATTTTTTAAAAAATAATAAAAAAAAAAAGTTTAATATTTTAATAAACTTTAATAAATAGCTTATTTAACCAGCTAATTTATTTAAAAGTTTATCTTTTGTTATTTTTTTCGAATTATTAAAAAATAAATTTTAAAGTATTAACGCTTACTTTAAGCAATTTTTTTTATTTTTTTAAAAATCGTAAAAAAAAAAAAGTTAATATTTTTATAAAATTTAAAAAATAAACTATTAATCTAGTTAATTTATTTAAAAGTTTATTTTTTATTATTTTTTTCGATTTATCGAAGTAAAAATCTTAAAGTATTAATATTAACTTTAAGCAATTTTTTTTATTTTTTAAAAAATCGTAAAAAAAAAAAAGTTAATACTTTAATAAACTTTCGAAAACGGGCTATTAAATTATTTAATTTATTTAAAAGTTTATTTTTTATTATTTTTTTTAATTTATTAAAGTAAAACTTTTAAAATATTAGCTTTAACTTTAAGTAATTTTTTTTTATTTTTTAAAAAATCGTAAAAAAAAAATAAATACTTTTATAAAATTTAAAAAATAAGCTACTAATCTAGCTAATTTATTTAAAAGTTTATTTTCTATTATTTTTTTTCGATTTATTAAAATAAAACTTTTAAAATATTAACTTTAACTTTAAGCTATTTTTTTTATTTTTTAAAAAATCGTAAAAAAAAATTATTATTATTTTAATATACTTTAAAAAACAGGCTATATAATTAGTTAATTTATTTATTTATATATTATATAAATAAAAAATTAAATATTTTTAATATTATATTTTAAAAAAAAATAAAAATAATTAATTTAAATTTTAAAAAATTCTTAAAGTATATATATAATAAAATAAACTTATAATAATATTAAATATTATTAAAAATTATTTTTATTATTTTAATTTAAGCTTTTAAATATAAAAAACGTTAAATTTAATTTTAAAAATAATAATATTTAAAAATTAAAATAAAAGCTAATAAATTATATAAAAAATTTAAAAAAATATTATGAAATAGCTTTTTTTTATTAGTATAAAAAAGTTATTTTTAATTTTTTTTATAGTGCTTTTTTAAAGTGGGCCTAAAGAAATTACTTATTTTATTTAAAGTAAAAGTGAAGAAATTACTTTTACTCTTACTTTTACTTAGCTAACTAAGTAATTTTTTCACTTAGCTAAACTTTTTTGAGTAATTTTTTTACTTAAAAAGTGGGGCTGAGTGAAGAAGAGTAAATTAATCACTCAATTACTCAAATTACTCTGAGTAATGTGACACCCTGGTCAGAAAGCAACTTGCTTGAGTAAATGTACCTTAGTTTTAGACAATCGAAATATTGCTATTCCAACGTCTCGATTTCGCCACGCAGTACACGGGGATATTATACTAAAGAATAGTACGTTGAACAGAATGTATCGCATGCTAACATACTGAGGAGGAGAAGAGATACATGTTGCGCCAACGGGCGTCGCCACCACTCGTGATATTACCCGACGCCAAAGGGCATGAACGTAACTTATTTTCTTCGCCCAAAACTTCGCGTGGAATTCCCTCCTGGTTTCTTGGATATTGAAGACTAATGATCGTTTAGTTTGCCTACTATGAAGATCAAATAGTTCACCACTCGCAAGTTCTAGGGGACAAAACATCGCCCACGTCGCCAAGCTCGATAGTATTACCCAGTGGTAAAGGGCCACACGAACTCCATATCCTCAGAGCTAAGTATCCCTCCTTGTCCTTCAGCGGCATGCATTTCCAGCACGCCAGATTTGACACCTCTGAACAGATCACCTACATCACCCAACTGGTCATCCTCTGGAAAGCCATCCCCTTCGTTTTCTGTACCGTCAAAGCAAACGACTCTTTCGGTTGGGTAAGTCACCTCCGATATACCTATGTCCGGATTAAAGACGGGAAGTGTTTCTGGCGAATATTTGCTCTAACCCTAGAAAACATTTATTTCCTTGGCTGCGGCGTTACTATTTCTGCTGATACCCATCGAGCTATAACTAATTACAGCTATTGGATTTGCTGACTCGATTCGAGCGGTTCTGATAATTCGCCCTCATAGGCTGCATTCTCTGATTTGGGGAAGTCTGGGAGCCCTTTGTTTGTCCAAGGGGAACTTGTGTGAGCGTGGGTGGTATTCGCAATGCGAAGATTACGATAGCTAGGCTCTGCGGGTGGAAAGTCCATGATGCTCTATCGGGTTCAATCAACATATCTGGCGTGTTCTTCAAGCTCATCGTGAAGAATATCGTCTTCATCTAAAGAAGCGTCGCTAAGTAAACTGACGTGGTATTGGCCATTGTCTTGTGCCCCGTCTGCGCACATGGCGGAAATGGGATTTCTTTATCTTTGTCTCTATTAGAATCCACAAAGTACCAGACCTTATTCGCCTCATCGTATCGGGTGAAACGGTAGAAACGGGAGGGATGTTCCAGAACACTGAGATTATCGTAGATTCGTTGATCCCTTTCTCCCCATGATCCATATCGCCTAAGATGAGCCGCGACTGCAAAATGGCCATTCTCCATGGCCAAACTCACGGATCGAACATAGAATATTCGCATGTCGTTCTCAATATCAGCTCTCTTTTCAAAAGTAGGTGAATTATGTCGAGCCTGCCGTAAATAGCTGCTGTTTCAAGAGTTGTATGTTCATCAATAGAAGATAGCATCTCGTTTATGTCCGCTCCCTTTTCAATCAGCAGCTTAGTGATGCTGAGATGGCCTTTCTCTACTGCCACTATAAATGCGCTTGATTTCACATGCCGGTGGAATGATGAATCTACGACGTTCATCGGTCGTGGAGACACTGGACTATGTTCAAATGTCCCGTATCTGCTGCCTTCGCTAATGCCATTGACAAATGTTCGGAAATGGGATCGTATGGGTCAGCTCCAGCATCAAGCGAAATAGTGACTAACTCAATATTGCCAGTTGTCACAGCTAGGCTCAGGGGAGATTGTTGGCTCTAATAGTCTCCCGGGATACAGATATTGAAGAATTGAAGGAGTGTGATACTCTGACGTACCTTTTTCACTTCTCCAGACCGAATTGGTTGACCAAGGACTGCTGCGCGGCCTGATAAATCCATTCAGTGAGAGGGAACTTATTGAGCATCTCCATACGAATAGTGTCCAATATCTCGTGGACTTCAATGGTTCCCTCGAATAATGCGACTGCATCGCTAGGCTGGGGAATAAAGCCCCGTCTGATCATGGCCTTGACGATAAGGATATCACCAGAGAAAATTGCGGCCGAAAATGGTGTTAGGCCATTATTATTGGACGATGAACGCTTGCATGGAGATTCCCGAAGGTTAAAGTCGGTGTAATACGACGTGGCTGTACTTGGAAGAAAGGGATGCGATAAGAACAGAGATATGAGATCCAGATGGCTTTCTGGTATAGAGAGCACTAAGAAGGAAGCTTCAAAATTATCGATTTGTCGAGTTGGTCGATGCTTTATTAGGAGATTGAGTATAGAATAATCCTTCGACTGGACAGCAATTTTTGTAGCTAAGAATAGAGCAGAAGAACGACAGGTATGGGGATCTCCTGAGGAAAGGTAGTGCGAGATGATGCCCCTATTTCCCAATTCCACAGCTGCCTCCAACGCCGACAATTTCGAGATGCCCTCGGAATTGAGTGCGAAACCAAAGACAAAATCTCCTGTATTGACACCGGGAAGGTTTAAGTGGGATAAAAGAAGCTGAATCGTCTCCGTGTGTTGGCTTCGAAGTCCGAACTCAAGCTGGCACGACCCGACGTATGATGGGAAGATAATACCTATCATTAGCCGCATGCCAGTTGTAATGCACATCAATGTCGACATCCCAATCTGCGAGTAGACGTACCAGATTTACATTTCCATTTAGTGCTGCAGCCTGCATCGACGATAGCGGCATAACTGGTGTTGTAATACGGAAGCCTACGCGCTGACGGGAGGTCACCTATGCGAGACCCCGCGAACCACATGACCCTTCAGATTCATATTTATCATATCATAGGCATGAAGCCGAATTACAGGATGGCTCGGATATTAGGTAAATGAAGCTATTCAGAGACTGAGACGCGCGGCTAAACCTTCTCATGAAGGAGGTTTAGGTCCGTAGGACTTCTGTATATGGAGACTAGATAGCCCTCCAAGGGACAGAGGGTCCTTTGGATGGCCAAGGGGTCATTTATGCGCTCATAGGATATTATTTTCATGTCGAGTCATTCTGCAAGTCCTGTATTTAGCCCTTGTGATAACTGGTTCGTACCAGAACCATAACACATCACGATTGGATGAAGCCACACCTTCATGCATAGCTTCGAGGTGATATGGTTGGTCCATGCCAAACCACAGCCTGCCATGATTGGATAACACCAAAATTCCAGTGACACTTAAAAACCCATAGCTACATGGCTTCACGGCGACGTCGTTGGTTCATGACAAAACCGCAGTTCAAAATGTACGAATGTTTTCTGAGGAGCTGACGATTGAATGATACCACAACCTTAGTAGGTGTTTAGCTGCGCGCCGTACAATCCTTCTACCGAGCGGAATTCTGTGGGTGGCAATTGGACGGTCCCAAAACCGCATTTAACTCAGCATTAGAGTGAGCTAAATGTCGATAGGCATGCCGGTCTTTACTCTAGATAGGTAGCCAATAGACATAGAATGGAATATTTAAGCATTCCCTCCATACTGTTCAACTTGAAAGTAGAATGATGGCATTAAGCTTTTCGACCAAGTCAAAGCAACTACCCAGCACAGCGAACACCGCCATATTTCCCGTTCGCAACTCATCACCTCATGTAATAAATACTCAACCCTCGACACGATGGTAGAGACAGGTTCGTGCTTACACTCTCATCGCTATAGAAAAGCACTAACACGAGAGTGTAGCTGACGAGAACTCCAAGCAATACCGCCCCACAGGACGCGGCGAAATCCAAGCACCAGTCTAAGAAGGAGAACGCGGCTGCTCGCAAGCAAGCCAAAAAAGAGCAAGAGGCTGCCAGCAAACAAACCCTCGAACAGCAAGATGCTGGCTTACTCGGTATCGGCAGCGCTCCGCACAAGCAAAACATTATTTTGACTGACTGGCAGATAACTTGGCCAATCAAAACAAAACAACGAATTAAAAATTATCTGAATTATTTCGCAGATCAAATAAACGATTATTATTTCTTTCAATTAATTGCAAATAATTTAGATAATTTTTTATATTTTTTTTTCCTTTTTTATAGAGGTTTTTTAATGAGAAAAAGTTAGTTATAGCTATTGGCCGGAGGCTTTAGCCCACTTATTTCCACCTGTAGACCCCTACCTTTACCGCCACGGTTTTACGGACCTCATTTTTTAATATCCAGACCGCAGCTATACTTAAATGGGAAAAAAAGCCCCACTAATAGCAGAGGTACTATTATTTTTAGTTAAGCCCTATATCTCTAGCCGTATTTATAAGGCCAGTGGGGTAGCCTCCTTGTACTAACAAAAAACGACAGCATTTGCGGCTGCTGTTTTTTAAGACAGCTGTTACGCAGCTGTCGCACAGCTATAAGCGAGGCTTAGCGGGCTATAGCAGCTAGCATAGCAGCTGTTAGCCAGCCTAACCTTCTACCTCCTTACCACTCGCCTTCACCACTAACGCGCATCGCGATATTTATAAATTATTTAATATTTTCGGCTTCAGGTATTATTTCCACCTAAACCGCCCAGAAATAAACCGCCCAGGAATACATTTATTTTAGTAAGAGCCTCAGCTAATTTAGTGTACCAACAGGCGACTATTGCGCAACCTTAGAATACCTACAACAACAGCAGATTATCCGACCGTCCTTTTTTCAGGTGTCCACATAGCGTCTCATATTTACCTATTTTGTATAGGAAACAAGGGCATGTGGAGACATCGATAGGACAGCGCCTAATGCGGTATAGCTGCGGTCCGGATATCAAAAAATGAGGTCCGTAAAACTGTGGCGTACCCTTACCCACCCGCATTTTAGACCCTTGGCTACCTCCACACCTAAGATTACCTAATTTCGCTGGCTATCGCGTTGACCGCGTTGACCGTGTTGGTGTATAGCCTGTATAGCTGTATGGCTGTGTGGCCGCATGGCTATATGGCTGTATGGCTACGAAGGTATTCGGAAGGCCTCTGGACTACTATTCAGAGTAGAAAAAAGCGCTAAGCGCTGAATTTTTGTTTGGCCTATGTATTTGGCAAGCAATTGGGCCAAGTCAAATACGAAAACCAGCTAAATCAGTCAAATACACCGAAATCGAGGTCCAAATCAGTCCAAATCAGTCAGAAGGGCTTTATTTGTTTTGTTTTGCTTGTGCGGAGCGCTGGGTATCAGCTCTCAGTTCCAGCAGTAAGGTGAGCCTCCCCAGATTTGACCAAAACTGAATTTATTCAAAATATATAAATTTTATCAGTTACCTCCTTGTTTTCTTTTTGACAACATCGCTAACCCATTGTAACATAACATTTAGCTGAGCTGTAAATTTATACATTACAAGAGATCCGCCTCTATCTGGTTCTTTACAATTTCCCTCACCTTCTCCCATTTATTTTCAACATAAACCACTCGCTTTTCCTTCTGCAAGAGATCTTTGAACTCTGCAGGCAGTACTTGCTCATTGAAATTGAAATCAGACTCGTCCTTCAACGCAGACTCTACAGCCCCCGAGAACTTCGCTGGGTGGGCAGTCGACAGGGAGATGTGGTTCACATTGGCACCAGATCCTGCAATCGACCTCATGGCCGCTGCCACGCCAACTGCTGTGTGCGGGTCTAGGACATACCGTGTCCGACGATAGCACGATCGGATGGTCTCGAGCGTCTCTGGATCACTCACCCGCTCGCTTTCAAAAGTTCGCCGACCAGCTTCCATGATCTCTGCATGTACTGGCCCAAACCCGCCAGATCTCTTCAGGGACTGATACCACGATGTGACCTCTTGCCCCGCTTGCTTCTTATTGAATTCCTCATCCATCCCGACGGTCGAGGCGAAATCTACGTCTTGTTAACACATGAGAATGCGAGACGGACGATCGTAAAGAGGGATTCAGACCTTCCGCTAGGAACCACATCAGTCTTTCAAAGTTACTAGACACCAAAATGTCCATGGCCGGGCTCAGTGTCTCCTTGCAGCCGTCACTATGCACGTGTGCTTCATCAGCGCTTCCGTTGGTGGCAGCTTGCTTCTCATAGCGACCAGTCTTCCAGAATCGGTACAAAATATCGTTCCTGCATCATATCATATCAGTAACCCTGCGTTACTTAGGATGTACAAGAGTAGACCCAGTGCCAACAGAGACGACAGCGAGGCTCTCCCTGCGGCCTTTAGGTTTGGACTCCAAGGTGCTTGAAAATCATCTTAGCCGGATACTCACTCATTTGTCGCCACTGCAAGATGTCTTAGAATTGTTGTCAACGATTAGATGGGATGGTACATACCAACTAGCTTGTCCACTGGCAATCCCATCTTGGTTGCAAGATAACCCGCCAAGATGTTTCCAAAGTTGCCGGTGGGTGTAACAAATCGAACCTTATCTCCCACCTTGAATGACGTAGATGTCTTCGCAAGTGAAAAGTATGCGTAGAAATAATAGACTATTTGAGCGAGTATCCTCGAGAAGTTGATAGAGTTCACAGCACCAAGTTTAAGCGTATCGTTTGTGTCTGGATCGCCAAAAAGCGCCTTGACAATATCCTACGGACCCAGTCGTCAATCTACCGACCTAGCATCAATTGCTATGATGCGGCCTCACCTGGCAATCGTCAAAGGTTCCCGAGACGGCGATATTGTGTACGTTGGCGTCAAGGCACGTCGTCATCTGGGCCTCCTGTATCTGTACAGGGCAACACGTTCCAATTAGCTACGCTGGAGTTGAACTCAGGAGCGTATGCTCCATCTTATGTGGTGGCAGTCATAAATGGTGGCTATAACCCTACAACAGCCACCCTCTAAGATGCCGACCAGCTGAGCGGGGAGGGCTGACTTACGGGGCTGACGCGGTCTTTTGGGTGTAGAATGAATACAGATACGTCTTTCTTGCCCCTGAGGCCATAGATGGCTGCCGAGCCGGTCTAGGGTCCCGTTAGACATGTAGCTAAATGGGATTCGTATTTTTCGAGTATAGGTACATCACCACTGGTTGCGCCGACAACGGTCAGGTGGTGCCGGTCTATGTCGCAGTTAGTTATTTCGTGTCCCGGCGCCATTCGCTGGCAAACCCAAAGGTTCTCTTTGGGAAGTGGGCTAGGGCGAAGGCGTGGATAACATCACCTTTCCCCTGTTTTCCCTGGTTCCTTCGCACAAGAAAGTACTCAAACAGGTTTCCGAGGAATTGCAAAGCGCCTGAGCAGACCGTTAGCTCGGTTCGGTGGGAAAGAAGTAGCAGTGCGACACACAGTCCTTGAAGGAGTAGCTCGGGCCGTGGAAGAGCTCGAGAAGGTACAAGTTGTTGTCCTGTAGATGGACCAGTGGCGCGACATTGTCGGCGCGGAAGGTCGAATAGCTCCTCTCTATGATGGCCTTGAGGTCGGCCGAGGGGATTTCGTCGGGCGATATGTACAGGCTGAAGATGCGAAAGGCCAGTTCCGAGTACGAGAGGTCTTTCCACTCTTGCCAGTTCTCTACCCGCGGGATCTGGTGAGGCAGAAATAGACCGCCGTCGGCCGCGAGGCCCTTGAGCACAACCGTCTCGAAGGAGAGCCCATAGTCACCGCCCCTCGTCGAGAGATAGGTCTGGGACGGGCTGTGACTCGGGCTTGCCGTGGCCTGGTACATGTTGTCGACGGCGCGGCTATATACCCCCTAACTAGCTGGAGTTGAGTCGGTCGCGCGCTGACTATACAGCTGGTACGATGATGAGACAAGACAGCTATCAAGGCAGTAGTGACGGGTGCCGAGCGGGATTGCGAGGGGCCTCAATTCACTTGTCTTATTTCCCTTTTTATTTCCTCCTTTTTTATTTTTTTTTGTTTGGCCCCTCCAGTTACTACTAAACTTCTGCAAGGTAAAGCTCTAGTTTCGAGCTCCTACATCGGCTGCCACTGCCCCTCCGGAAGATCGATCAACCGGCCGGAAGAGGCTAGGCCTAGATAGGTACCTACCTACCTTGGTAAGCTACGGTTATTCGGACCACGCCTGGGCAGCTTCGCACAGTGCGGATCAACCAATCAAGTAACTGAGGCAACTTGAACCTCTGACAGACTGGGCACGACCTAAGGTAGGAAATGCAGGGATGTCCGTTCCGGTTTTGGAAAACAAGTGTATATGTGTATAGCTATAGATCCGTCGAGGCGAGAAATTATATCATTCTCGTACGCCGCACGCTGGGCAAATAAAACCTTGAGCTCTATGGCCGGACCAAGCCACATAGCCAGGTGTCTATGCTGGTCCGTGATGTTCCATCCGTTACCATTTCAAGGAACAAGATCATTCTTACTCTCGCCCTCTTTAACCTACCGCCCGTAAGCTATTTCTGTGCATCGATGACCTCTCCGAGGACCATCTTTACGATGGCCCGTTGGGGTGACGCAATATGCAGATCGGACACCGCCCAGTTGAAACGTGAAGACCAGTAGCAGAATCCAATACTATGCGGAGTTGCCAGCAAGAGAGACCTTGGTTGTTTCGATATACCCGGTCAACAGCATATGCATCACGTTCAACCCAACCCGAGGGCATGGTCAAAGCGAGAAAAGTGATCGAAAGTGCACGCCTGATTTAATACACGGAGCACCCGAGCAATACTGTTTTCTACCGCTTCGCCGTTGCCTCTTCTCACAGATCGCAGCCAGAGTAGGGCCACTGTCAGGTAGATAGGTGACACCCTGGTGTGTGCCCTACAAGGCTAAGTCTATATATATACGGGCTATCCCTCCCACCTACCAGTTGGAAGGGTTAGGGGCCATTTGACCAATACACCTTCATGGCTACTGACCCCTTTCCACCTACCTGCTACGTGAATGTAGGGCTATTATTCCATTCACTCCGGGACGGATACACCGGACAGCCACCTCGGGAATACCCTAGTTTGCAAGCATCGCCAGCTGAACTGCGGCAGCTAACTGAAGCGTCCAGCTTCGTTTTTAGCTACGCCGAGAGTTCGCCTGGATCCCAGTCGTAGAATCCACAACGGATTCGTGATTCTGCTTACACTATTCTCGGCGTTCGCATAATTAGTGGTTGAATATGAACTGCGCCTCCGGTCCGCATCTTACACCCAGGTTGCGTTGCGTAAAATGAACCAAGCGGGTGAACGGCAGTGACCGATGCCACTACAGTGCGTGTTTAACAAATATAATTTCCACTGATGAAATATACATCATTGCAGGTGGAAAGCCGTGCAGATCCACGTTCATTATCTTCGTCGTGTAGCTGTCGACCGTTGTCATTGAGGATAAAGCCAGATTTCGCCCCGACTCTGCCGTGTCCGCCTTATTCCCTCGAGAATAATTTATGCTTCAAATCCGTAACTGATATTCTTCTCACTACCTATCACTGACTCAGTTGTGAAGGATTTACTTCCACTGGCCTTCAGCTCCAGTGTACTCATGACTGCTCTGTTGTTTCGCCGAATTGTAGTTATCATCTAACGGAATGTGTAGGCCATGACTGTCAGGGAAGAGCAGGAGTTTAGGAGCCGTTGCATACTCGAAGCTATGAATAGTTAAACAAGCCCTTGGGAAGATAGATGCATCTGCCGTTACTCACCTGCCACCGGTCGAGCATGTCGAGCTGTTTCGGGTCGAGCTCGTGATCACTGAGAGAGCCAATGCGGCCTGTTATCGTACTATTTGGACTGACAACAAGTATATCCATGGGCCCTACTGGAGCTCTATTAACCACCTCACCAACCGCAGCCAGACTATGGACCATATTTGATACCACTCCCCTAAGACATATGTCGAGCGCTTTTCCCCTTGGCATAGCAGGCTCCCCATATTCTACGAATCGTCGCCAGACAACTCAGTACAGTATACTCTTCGAATGCGGATGTTTCGTCAGGATTTTGTTCGCCTAGAGTGCACGCGAATCTGATGGAAGTTGGGAGCCGTTGCCAGCCATACCTCCTGATTTGGATTTCTTACGCGCTGGTACGAATTGTGTCGAGATAGACTATTTGAAGTTCACCGAGGAAAACGCCGTATGTCTCAAAGCTTGACCCCAGTGTAAGCTCCGTGTGTATAAATCACATTTCTCTTCTTCTTTATGAGTGACTGCTATGGGTTTAGAGCTTTACCAAGGCAGGTGTGGCTCGATGCAACCATAATGTGAACTCAAGTGCCACAGAACAGGATGACCCCTAGAGGTGGAACGTAGTTGATTAAGGGCCCTGGCATATTTGCACTCATCGTGTGGGTACTGGTACATGGGGCCGGTAGGGGGGGTTTGATAGGTAAGGTGTCTGATGGCTAATTACCATGTGCCAATTTCCTCTGGCCTTGTGTACTATGAAAATATCAATATTCCACATAGACCTGCACCATGACATATTTGCATATCTGCATCTTTGCGGCGCATTTAGCAGCTACGTTAGTCCTATTTCGTTCAACTGAGTATCCGAGGATCAACCTCGAACTGCAACATACTCTGATGTACTGACATACTAGATCCAGACTGGAACTCAAGCCTGTTTGTATAATTCCGCCAGCCATAATTATGTGTTCGCGAGGACCGCTGATGAGTATCCAGTGAGCGCATGCCTGACAGCTTTATGGAGATAGATCCTTCCTGACCGAGAGCATGAACTTTCCAAACGGCGCAAGACATGCGTGCAATAAGATAACTCCTCGCTGGCGATGGAGCGCCATGTCCTTGCACTTGTTAGGGGTGGTCCTGTAGGGCACGAGATGGCCTATGATGGGCTACCTATTGTATTACATAGAGTGCACGGCTGCCCGGGTGCCTTCTCCCGCATTTGTAGCTTGCCAATCAACCATGAATGCTTTATGTTAATATTGTATAGACAGTCCAGCCACCAACTCTCCTGCGTTGGTAGGACATTTCACGCTCGTGTTGCATATTGCGCGTCTTCAATGTCTTCAATTTGTCGTTTTAACAAGCTGAGAAATGGTGTCCTGCGATGGATGTACCGTCTCACTGTGCTGTCGTGAGTATAGGTATCGTTCGTTAGGGTAATCTATCGAGGTCATCTATCGAAGGCTCTTCGTAAATTCGTTTCCCAAATTATAGATGCCACGCACGCAATATAACATCGATTCTGTACCCCACCCACCATGAGCCACCACGAGATACCAAAGGCGACAGCACAATGTTTAAATAATCTACGACGAAACGGCACCATGGTATCATGGCGAAATCTGGTATACTGCGCGAGATAGAGACATGGGCGCTGGGCGGACCTACCCTAGAGAAGAGCAGACGCTAAACAACCAAGGCCGAATTGCCGGGTCTTTCATTCAATCAGACGGCGAGTGACTGGCCGACTCGCTAATCTGCCAGACCGCAACGGCACAAAAGGGACGGTAAGATCACTCGTGGTTAGTTATGCGAAGAGTCAAGCCACCGCCCTCCACATGCTTCGCTGAAGCAAGGGTGAGCCATCCACGATCCCAGGCCAGCAACATAGACACACCTATTACTGACTCACTGGAAACTAATACAATCTAACCCCAAGGCCCGACGTGCAACTCAGCAGAGAACACACATCCCATTTGATTAAATATCACTCACTATCATATCAAGATAGGCATCAACAACCACTGTTTACCCTTGAAATGGACCACCCGTGCACCAGCGATACTAAGCCGGTGCTTTCAGCTAGACGAGTATCATCACACTCGGCTGACTAGGACACCAGTCCGTGACACGAACACTTGGGGTGAACACCGAGACGGCGGGAGAAAGTCACAAGGTGGGAAGACAGCGATACTAGGCAGTATGTTTAATATATTTAGCCATAGGCCTCATCGAGAAACCCACCTCGCCGGAGCCACCATAATGTCATACTGTACACTCTAGACCAACATTACTTGACGTGACTAAATGTAAATGAACAATGTACAACTCTTTAGCCCTCCCACACCCACTACACCAAGGGGAAAGAAACCCCACTACAAGAGCATTTTACGAGGATCCTCGATATACTCCTTAATCTTAACCAAGAATTGCACAGATTCCCGACCGTCTAGGAGACGGTGATCGTAGGTCAAGGCCAGATACATCATGGGTCGAACCTCGACTTTGCCGTTGACTGCGACGGCCCTGTCCTTGATGGCGTGGATGCCAAGCACGGCGGTCTGGGGCAAGTTGATGATAGGTGTGCCCATAAGCGAGCCGAAGACGCCTCCATTACTTATAGTGAATGAGCCGCCAGCCATATCCTCGATGGTCAGTTTGCCGTCCCGGGCCTATCACATCATGTTAGCTATGAGATACCGTGGACGGGACAGCATTCCCGTTACTAGGCCACGAGAGAACACGCACCTTTTTGCCCATGTCGGCAATAGCTTTTTCGATGCCGATAAGGTCCATGGACTCGGCATTGCGGACGACTGGAGTCACCAGGCCCTTCTCGGTGGCTACAGCTACCGAGATGTCAACGTAATCCCTGTAAACGATGGTGTCACCACCGTTCTCGCCCTCAATGGACGCATTGACGGTGGGGATGTCGCGCATAGCTAGAATAGCAGCGCGGGCGAAAGCAGCCATGTATCCGAGCTTGACGCCCGTCTTCTGGAGAATCTCATCTTTGTACAGCTTGCGGAACTCTATCAGAGAGGACATGTCAACTTCGTTGAAGGTGGTCAGCGACGCAGCGGTATTCTGAGACTGCTTTAGGCGCTCGGCGATGCGTAGGCGCATGCGGTTCATCTTGACGCGACGCTCCTCGCGGCTTCCGAGAACGGGACCGGACGGAGCAGAGGTCTCCTTGGGAGGCTGTGATGGTTTCGATGGCTTAGGAGCGGACTCCTTAGGCGCTGCAGGGGCGGGTTCTGGCTGGGATTCTTGTTTGGGCTGGGGTTTGCTCTCCTGTTCGGACGGCGAGGGTTCGGCAGAGGCATCCTCTTTCTTGGGGGCGTCCTTCTCCTTCGCTTCGGACTTATCCCCGCCCTCGGGGGCGGCGCCTGGTTCGATCTTGGCGATCTCCTGGTCTACAACCACAGTGTCCTCCTCGTTGGCGAGCAGCTCCTTTAGGATACCGGCCTCGGGGGCATTGACGGCTACATCAATCTACAGCAAAAAGCGTGGCACGGGTCAATGGGCGGCCGACGGGCGTGTGTGGGCAGTGGCAGGGGCCGAAGGAACATTACCTTGTCGGTCTCGATGGTGGCAATCTCCTCGTCTAGCTCGACGTAGTCGCCGACCTGCTTGTTCCACTGCTTCAGGGTGCCCTCGGTGATGGACTCGGCCATCTGGGGGACCTTGACAGTAGTCTGGGCGTAGGTGCGGACCTGGGCCATAAGAACAGGCAGGGGAAGCTGGCTTCGCAGCGGCTGGTGCATAGGCTGGCGCAGGATGCGCGCAGCCGTCAGAAGGCGTCTTGACATCATGTTGAAGGCGAACCAGCTGGAGTGGCCGACGATGGTTCTCGGAAGCTAGGGCAAGCGAGTGTGGACGTGAAGCGGGTAACGACAACAACAACCACGACAACGCTGTCGAGCGGATCGTAGCACGCACAGAGTAGGGGCAGTGTCTCTGTGTCTGTGTCCGTGTCTGGATCTGGCTCCGGGCTCCGGGCTCGATGTTTCGCAGAAGAGGAGAGGGATTACTCTCGTTTTCGATTTCTTCTATTTATTTTATCTCATGCGCACGGCCGGGATATGGAACCGTGACCAGTGCAAAGACAGCAGCGCTTAAGACAGGATGTGTCTAGAAGTGAAGCCCGAGATTCATGTGCGGTGTATATTCAGGACAGAAGGTGAAGGCGAAGGCGAAGGCGAAGGTGAGAGGGAAGAAAGGAGAGGTGGATTGGAGACAGCGAAGCACTTGGAGAGAGCGAGGCTATTACGTCGGGACGTGCAAACGTCGAAACAGGCAAATGGTGGCTTTGGATTGGCTATTGCGTTGGCATACCGCAGATTCCCGGCAAGCGCTCTTTTTTTCCCTGTCTGTCACGCCAACCCTGTCTTAGTCTCGGCTTCCCTGCGCCCAGAAAGCTCTGATCGCCCTTTACCGAATTTACCCGTCGTCATACGCCAAGCTGCAGTGGGCCAGAGTGAACCTTGATGCAGGTAGCTGTCGGCCGTAGAGGAGACCTGTCAGCTGCCACATGCTGTCCACATGCATTTGAAAAGGCATTGGAAATCCAGCCAATGGCCAATGGCCAATTGGAAGCTTGTGGATCCTTCCCCGTCAATTAGCCAAGCTTTGCCTCAGTCGAGAGAGCACATAGCTTCGACCGACGACGCTTTTGGCCCTCTCTGCCGACAACCACGACGACGCCTTCTCCATCTCCGCTCTCCGCCCAGTCCAGCCTCTCCACCTGCCACGGTCGACATACACACACGGGGTCCGTATGCGAGCTGCCTGCCTGTCGCTCGACACGCGCTCGCTTCAGCCCCGTTGCGCAGCATCATAACACCGCAGCGCAGCATCCTTATCGAAAGCCACCAAGCGCAAATAAACAGCTCACTATGTCGAACCGACGAGCTGCATTGTGAGTACAGTCAAGTTATACCTGAATGACGTGTCCCACTCCATCTGACCCGTTCGCTCGCTGCTGTCTATAGATCGCTCTACCGGCGTTCCCTAAAGCTCGCTCTCGACTGGGCCGTCCACCGACACTTATGGCGTGGCCAGGCCCTCTATATTCGATCCCTCTTCGAAGCGAACCGCAATATCGTAGATGTGAAGAAACAAAGGGTGAGCTCGAATCCGCTGCTCCGTGCGCCCCAGCACATCACACTCGCAATAGAGTCTGCCATGAGTGGTGCACTGACTATGATATCCTACGAACTAGGCGTTACTGAGTGAGACCGAGAAGCTGCTTGAGACATGGAAGCACCCTGATCCTTACTGCCACCCGACTGCTCCTGGAGGTATGCTCGAATGACGAGAGAAAACGCTACCGGCTTCCTCGTCATCCCGAGATTAAACAAGAGAGGTCCCTAACTGACATGATAATCTTCCAGGATCTAAATATGAGAGAAACCTGCCCGTACACAACACAGCCCGTGAGTTCATCCTGACGAAGCACCGACTCGCTCCGCTTGTAGTATCTATCTCGCTAACCGCATGAACAACAGCACCGCCACCATTAAAGTTCTAGAAGGGATAATGAAACCCTAGTGAGGCACGAATTATATCAATCTGTACATAGACACTGTAATCTGCGCATAGAAAAAAATAAAAAGGCCACAAGTCGCACCATGCCTGGTTGCTTGCTTGCTTCAGTCGATTGTGGGCTTTGATCCAGCATGTTTCAAATTCATGCTTGAATTGATGTGTACTATGTGTAAATGTCAAACTATCTTAACATAGCCATCTCATCATAGATTCGAAGTTTGTTCCTTGGATGCATATCTGAAGTATGCGTAAAATCCACGAACAGATGCAAGGCAATCACTCGAACGTAGGCTTGTATGATTTAGAATTTTTTTGGTTCTCAATTGTGCTCATTCGTATCCATGTACCAATGGATTATGTGTAATGTACAACCCGTACGCATGAAAAAGCAAAACCGTGCCCAGCCGTGACCCCGTGGTTCATGAAACGTCCCAAACGACCAACTAGAAAACAAAAATCAAACGCATCTCCATTACAGCTCCTGACTTGCGTTCTTGCCAGGCTTGCCTGTCTTCTTGGGTAGAAGGTCTGAATGGCGAAAGTTAGTAATGGATGGATAAAGGACCACAGAGGATACTGACTCTGGTGAATGTTGGGGAGAACACCACCCTGGGCAATGGTGACGTGACCCAGAAGCTTGTTCAACTCCTCGTCGTTTCTGATGGCTAGCTGAAGATGGCGGGGGATGATACGTGTCTTCTTGTTGTCACGGGCGGCGTTACCAGCCAACTCGAGGATTTCAGCAGCGAGATACTCGAGAACAGCGGCGAGGTAGACGGGGGCACCTGGAAAACCACTGCATTAGATCCTGATGAAATGTTGTGAAATGTGGGCGAAACCTACCAGCACCAACACGCTGAGCGTAATTGCCCTTGCGGAGAAGACGGTGAACACGACCGACAGGGAAAGCCAGACCCGCCTTGGATGAACGGCTGTTGAAAATTAGTCAGATGCGCCAGAAAAATGTGTGGCCCGGAATGTTGTGGTGTGTTCGACGCGTCACTTATGAAGCGTGGAACAGAGCAAAACACACGATGCCGGATGGAACAGGGTACTTACGATTGAGAGTTCTTGGCACCACTGGCCTTGCCGCCGGATTTGCCGCCTCCAGTCATATTGATGGTTGTTTAGTGTTGTGAGGGGAAAAAGTTAGAAATTTGTGGTTGATCTGAGATCGCGATGGTGCTGAAAAGTAGCAGATAATACGTAGAGATGGTTGCGTGTGGTGGTGGTTGAGAAAGATGGATATTGTAGATGGAACGAGAGGAAGACGTTGACGGTTTGGTGGGGGAGGAGCGCTTTAAGTATGCCCAGGTCGCGTCTGCAGAATCAGAATCACAGCTACCAAATCACGGTTTCCGGGATCACTCTAAAAACCCAGGGGTGGCTCGATTCGGCGCTAGTCTGGATTGGGCTGGATTTTGGCCGGCTAGCAGCCACACATAGCGCGTGGGTACATAGGTACATGGTCTTTGACGCCTTGCACAGGCCACCAGGCGGCGCTGGAGATAGGTACGCGCACGCCTCCAGCTCCAAGGGCCAATAGGGAATTCACGTTATGAGGCTTAGATGCATGCAGCAAAGGGACCCCGAGTTCCCCAGACAAGTTAACTCCCTTGCCTGCTTGTGCCAGACCCGCTCATTTCTGTATGATTTATGATTGGCTAGCACGTCGAGTTATTGGACTTCAAATGTTGGAGCCAAGGTACATACATACATGTATGTAAATACTAGCATACTTGTTTCCCTTCACATATAATACGTGCCTCCCCACGCTCCCTGTAATATCCCTTGTAGTTTTTATTTGTTTTGCTGGTTGGTTGCTGCTTCTCATTGCCTGGCATGTCTGGAATCACCTTTGCTGTTGTGGTTGAATATCATCAATGTACTAACACTCTTTTGCGCTCGATCTTATCAAATTGTTTTATTTCCCGGTTCTAATCAATTCTCTGATTCCACTTGAAGTTTCTCAAGTGCTTTGCCTAAACAATTCTGATCCTGTACCCTTGGCTGAAGGGTGCGATTTTAGGTATGTATATATAGTATGCCAAAAGTTGTCTGCTCTATATTTTGCAGCTGCGGAAGCCCAATAGTTACTCATTGTCACCATGTCTGGATCTATGACGTTCACTGTTGTTCTCTCTGGTATGGGCTTGTATATATCCAGTAGGTAGCTATTTCTGGAACGGCTGCCTGTGATGTTGGCATAATACCTATTTAGGAAGTCAGTATCTCATCTAGAGAGTTACTGTATACAGAGTTACTATGTAGTAATCGCACAGATCTTGATATTGCATCATGCGGAGTAATGGTTTAAGCCATGGCATTATATGACAAAGGAACAGGCTACAGGGAGTCACAAGCGTGTAGGGCCAACAGCTTGATGAACTGAGTATATATAGTGTCCTAGTATTTATCAAGCTGCTTGAGGACCCGGCCTAGGTTACTACTATGCACATGGACATTGCCCAACTTGAAATGAATATGTAATGATGTCGGGCCTCTCTGATACATGGTTGGCTGCCTTTTTCTCTTCCTTGTTGTTTTTCCTGGCAAGTTCTCGACCATTTCCTCTTTGGGGAGAGAGATCATTCTGCAGTGACTAGTGGTTGAGGCCCTGTAACAGCTAGCTAGCTAGGAAGCAGGGCAAGTACGGGGACCTAATTACCATCTAGCGCAGGTAGGACCCTGTTTGACTTGATCTGAACCGCAATACTTGCAAGCTTGATCAAGACGCGTTGCGCGTGCCAATGTCAATTGGCAATGGCAAATAATAGTGGGGGGTGGGGGGAGTGTATCTAGGTACTAGTGATGGCGCAAGTGCCTGCAGGGGTGCCTACGAATTGTGTGGATGTTATTGGCTGAGAGTAGGCGGCGTGCACGTACCAGCCCAGCCTTTCGATTGCAGGGCAGGATCAAACCAAAAACCGCAACCCCCCGGGCGCGGCGCACGCGCGTGTGTGCAAGACGGCACTACAGGCTACCATAGCAGCATTGCAGCACAGGCAAATCAGTAACCAAGCTAGCGCGACCGCATCCCACCTACAAAAGGACCTCACCACCCGCACCCTCAATTCCGCCAACAACTTTTTGACTTCTCCATCTACATCTCTCTTCTTCCACTGCAACGCAACAACAGAACTTTGGATTTTATCATCCATCTCTACTCAACAGCAGCATCTGCATTTACAGCCGAATCTCCCAATTCACCAACTTCTCCATTACCATCAATATGCCTCCCAAAGCTGCTGACAAGAAGCCCGCCGCCTCCAAGGCCCCTGTTGCCTCCAAGGCTCCCGAGAAGAAGGATGCCGGCAAGAAGACCGCTTCCACTGGCGAGAAGAAGAAGCGAACCAAGGCGCGCAAGGAAACTTACTCATCTTACATCTATAAGGGTAAGCAGAACATGATCACCCAGACACTCGCTGCATTGTATTATTGTCTCAGCTTCAGCTCTCCCACCTATTGAGGGTTGCGATGTTTACATAACGCGTGTACACTACTTATCGCTTGCCTGCACCTGGCCCACCCTGCATACGCGTCCAACATCAACTGACAATTCTGTTTCTAGTCCTCAAGCAGGTCCACCCCGACACTGGTATCTCCAACCGCGCCATGAGCATCCTCAACTCTTTCGTCAACGGTAAGCATTTGACTCCACGACTTGTATACGCGACACATTATCTAACTAGGTATTCCAGACATTTTCGAGCGTGTTGCCACAGAGGCCTCGAAGCTGGCCGCTTACAACAAGAAGAGTACCATCTCCTCGCGTGAGATCCAGACTTCAGTCCGCCTCATCCTACCCGGTGAACTCGCCAAGCACGCCGTATCTGAAGGTACTAAGGCTGTCACCAAGTACTCTTCATCAACGAAATAAGTGCTTGTTTGTGTCTGCTTTGCTTTGTGTTTTGGGCGTGGGTTTTTCTGCTTTGGCATCATGACGAGACCTGGCCAAAGTCACACCGGGTCCCTACATTTCGGGAGTCTCATAATGCGTTACGGATGGTCTGCTTTTTTCTAGGGGGCAATGTCTTTGCACACAACATGGTCTGGGGTTCGCGGTTGTACAATACACTTTGCCGATAGGGTTTTCGGAATGAGAATCTGGACATGAACAAATAATCTGACTTTCCCCAATTCATTGTGAACTTCTTGCCTAACCCCACCGTCAACCTTGACGGGTACCCCGATGCGGGTGCGAAGTTAGCAGGCAGAAGTAATAACCAAGTACTTGCGCTCGTTAATCCAACAGTCAGTCACAGTATGCTGGTCGATCACAGATGATGGTGTCGGTACAAACATATTTATGGAAGGCGCGAGCTATCTTTGAACCTAACACAGTCTTCATGCATTATGCGTCTATAATCTACTCGGAATACTTCGCTTTTGTAAGGCGTGCCCGGAGGCAGAATCTAGCGTTTGGATTCTCCTGCCATTCTTGGTATCATTTCATGATCAGTATCACCACAAAACTCCGGCTTCAAGGTTGCAACTTCGGCCAATTTGATACTCGGCCGTCAATATGATGAATCAGCTGGCAGGAACCTGCGAGAGCTGGCTTTTGTAGCCCATGTTTTGTATCTCGATAATGAGCACTGTTGCCGCTGCATTGCGAATAAACCACTGCGTGAGGAATGGAGAGTCAATTGAATATAGGCATCGGATAGGCTGTCGCGCAGAGAGTTGTCTAGTCACCATATTGGCCACTTGGCCGCATCTCTGCTGCAGTCTTGGTATTGAAGAATTGTTTGTTTTTTACTGAGAATCCTAGGCGCTACATAAGCGAACTACCGCTGCCTTGTCAAGGGAAGAGCTTCAGTGCCGTCATGAAGTAGAAAGTTGCATTTTTCAGCTAGCATTGGCATGTTCTTCTTTATTCTATTCTACTCCGTCTCATCCCGCTCGTGCCCTGGGCGTTGCCGTTGTCCTGTGTACTAGCTATGAATATAAAACCCTGTATCTATTCATCGATACTCATATCTTCGTGGTAATGATAAAAAAATCGACTTGTGAATATGACAGGACGAATCAATTGTACCCGGTAAAGTAAGCATCTAGAGCCTCCTTCCAAGTCTACAGAGTGACATCAAATTCCCCTCTTTGTCAGGATGATATCAACCAAGGCCGATCGCGGGTTAAGTATCACCTAAACCAGCCTTCGTTTTCTTGACGACGTGCGTCAACGGTACGGTGATGCCTTTGGTTTCAACCGTGCCTAAAGACATGCCTTTACTCCAGCCCATCTTCTCTAGCATCGCTCTGCCCTTGTTCTCTACGCCGATTTCCGAAGCATGCTGCCCGACAATGTCTCCCTCGCGGAGGACGATAGACGACTTACCGGTCCGAGATTTGCGGATACGGGTTTCAGCTCGTTTGAGGACACGAGTCTCCTGGACTACCTTCTCGTCCACGTCCACGCGCGGGAACCACGTGCGTCTGACGCGGCTAAAAGCTTGCTCGAAGAGCTCCTCGTCATACGGGAGCGTCGCTTTAGAACGATAGAGGACGGGATACCTCCCGGTTCCTGCGCCAGCAGATTTTGATTTGATGTTGAAGGTGTTGGCAATGACGTGAACGATCTTCCGAGCTCCTTTGTCGAAAGGGGGTAAGATGAGTCTATCTGTGTTAGCCTGCAGTCAAACAGTATATGCCAAGGGAAACGCACTGTTCTCGGCTGCTGAGTATGAATACTTCGATTTCGTCAGCTAACTCATCGATGGACATGCCTCCTCGGTACTTGAGCCGAAGGTCGTGAGGGTTGACATTTTTGCCCAACAAGCCCTGCGACCTCAGTTCCTCACGGGCCTTCTTCTTGTCCGCCTTCTTGAGGCGATCTTTCTTGATGGCAACGTTCAAAGCGTCTTCTAACTCAGAGTCTGATAGACCGAAGGAAATGGGGCCTTTCTTCGATCTTTGCAAGCGAGACTTTTGCATATCCATGAGGTCCAATTCGTCGAACGCCTCTGCCATCTTTGTAGCGCTTGGAAACTGACTGCCCCCTTGGAACATCCGAGATTTCTTGGACGTTCGTTTCGTCTTGCGACGAGGCATGCTCGTGGCTGCTATCCACCCATCGTCGGGATCGGCGCCATCAAGAAATAGAACATTGTCCTCAGCAAAGCCCATCGCCTCTTGTTGAGCGATCAACCGAGCTAGGTGCTCATCTTCTGACTCCAAGTGGCGCTGGTCTTCCCCCTCGTCCACGTCATCGTCCATATCATCTCCTGATTCAGCTCCACTGGAGGGCCGACTCGGAATGGCGTCGCTGTCCGTGCCGCCCAAGTCACGGAGTATGTTGAAGGAATGTGAGCCAAGGCCAGGACGCCCAATATCTTCCAGGTTATCGTCGTCATCAGAATCGTCATTTTGCATATTGGCTATGTAGTCGGCAATGATGGCAGCCTCTTCATCATCCTCATCCGAGTTCGTGTTCGGGCGTCGGTTGCGAGAGGCCGATTGCTTTCCGTGGTTCGTATCCAACGAAATGAAATCACGTTCCTCGGCCTGAAAGACCGGAACAGAGTTGATGGGAACATGCGCATTTTCTGTGATAAAACGTAAGTCCAGGTTGACTTCAGATGATGAAACACCGTCTTTGCTCTCCTTTACGGGGCCAGTGGGTTGTGGCGATGGGCTCCTCTGCTGTTGACGAGCAGCGCTTCGACCCTTAAACAAGATGACTTCCTCACTCGAATCGGAGGCGGCTTCTGACTCCACATCTGAATCCCCATTCAGAGATTGCGCTGGCTCGTGGCTCGCCTCACGACTGGTGCCTGATAGAACGCATGGCTCTCCAGGAGTGGGGGCGTCTAAAGCTGACCTGTCGCTCACGTCAAGGTTGGGATTTGTGGCTTTCGCCTGCATCAACTGAGCGGTCTGCCCGAGGACGTCAAGGCCCTTGAGAGGATCCATAAGGCCAGCACTGATGAAGGTGACGGGCTGATATCTTAGCCTGGCATCGCGGCCCCGAACCTCACGGCGGTTGCTAGCCGTATTCCTAGCTTCATCTGCAAGGGTATAGCCTACGATGGTCAGTGAAGAGCAGGGTCGACGGCGGCTCGACGGTTTAGGGTGACAAGATACCATGAGAACGAGCGAAAGGCGAGCCAACACGATTGCTAGCTGGGCTGAATCTTGAGAGGTACTTTGGGGGGAGCGGTCCCTTCGCCTGCGGGTGCGTCTTGGCTTTTGCGTTGTTTTTCTTCTTTCTGGGCATGACGATGGCAGACCAGGGGCTCAAGTGATGGTGTCCCAGACGACACTATCCTGACTACAACGAATACCGACAAGCGCAGGGCGCGCGACGACGGGTCAAATTACGTCGGCGTATATGAACAGAGAATGGTCAATTCTGAGGGGCACCATGAACACATTGCCTTGAAGACTAGAAGGTAGGTAAGGAGACAGAGACGATCTGCGCACTGTAGGAAATTCTCTTGGTTCGATGTCCAGTTATGAACTGGACAGAGTAGAGCTGATTTGTTGCTTGAAAGATCGATGATACAGTAACAAAATTAGGTGCAACTGCGGTAAAAGAGCACGTAACGACTGGGTCTATCTACTGAGTCACCTGCGCACTTGGAGGGGCAAAAAGAAGCATTTTATCGATACATGATACTTTGGTAAAATGACGTGGTAAGATGACCTGCTGCCTACTAGAACTCCTACTTACCTAAGCTTTGAGTACTTACTTACCTACACAGGCCTTAGGAGGTAGGCTAAGCCCCGCGAATGAACTGTATCTTAGGTAAGTAAGTACATACTACCTAGGTAGGAAGGCACGGTACCCACCCACGTATGTACCTAATGTACCTACTACTAGGTAGTAGATGATATAGACTGTATACGTCAACTCCGGTAAGTCCCAGCTGACCTCGCCAGACCTCCTCCCAACGTGGCTGTTCACTTGACCTTCCAACCTCTACTCTCTCACTACTCTCGACTCGCGACTCCGAGTCGCACTCTGAGGAAGCTGCTTCTCTCAAACAACTGTATCATCCGTTGGTCCGGCCGATATTGCGTGAGTGCGCGAGTGAGTGCATACATGCAGTCCTGCTTCGCCGAGGTGCCGTGAGGTCAGCCCTTCTCAGCTCTCAATATTAGTCACTAGAATTATACTTCAAACTATCCTTCGTGTCTCGAATCTCTTCTCAGCCAACAGATAGCTTCTTCTTCTTCTGCCTATCCCTCTGGTCCTTCATACTTATCCTAGTTGGCAACTCCCAGTGACAAAATACGTGTGTCTTTCCGATTCTAGAGAACCTCGTTGGCCAGGTAGTTCTTGTAACAATCACCTCGTGTAACTCTACGTGGTACGCGGGTATTTACTCTATCTGTCCATCCAGTCCTACGGGACCTCCCGGTCGTCCGTTCACGCCTTGCGCTACCGCGGCTCCAAGCCGACCCAAACTCAACCCGTTCTCTAACCGCTCTCCAACCGGCGCCCACTCGGCGGGCATGGATACTACCGTCGAAATCGGGCGACGTCTCGTCCATATGCTCTGGGACCCGGAACCGACCAACGATGTTATCCGCGACCAGCCCGTATGGTGCCTCGGCTCACGCTACACCCTGAACGACAACAGCCCCGGTCTCAAGCGTGAGCCTGCTGGGGGCGGTGTCGCTCCCGCTCCCGCTCCAGCTCCCGACCCCGAAGACTCGACTAGGGGTACCGGTCCACCTTCCGCCCTGCTACCAGAGACGCCCCCCGATTCCATATCGAGTAGTTTCGATGAGTCCTCGGCCTACGAGGATGCCCCTCGCGACGGAGGCTGGCCTCCGGCCTTTCTTGATGACTTCGAATCTAGGATCTGGATGACCTATCGCTCTGACTTCGTCCCTATACCAAGATCCCAAGATCCCAAAGCCCTGACTGCACTGTCCTTGTCTATGCGGATCAAAACCCGCCTGACTGATCCGGCTGGCTTTGCCTCGGATAGTGGCTGGGGTTGCATGATTCGGTCCGGCCAGAGTCTTCTCGCCAATGCCATGGCCATACAACGTCTTGGACGAGGTCTGTAGCACCATGCACCCTGAGAACCTTGTGCCTAGCCGCAACTGACGCTAATTCCTTTGTAGGTTGGCGACGTGGTACACAGGAAGTCGAAGAAAGAAACTTATTAGCCCAGTTCGCAGACGATGCGAGATCCCCGTATTCGATACACAACTTTGTGCGTCACGGTGCATCCGCCTGTGGTAAATATCCCGGCGAATGGTTTGGTCCTTCGGCGACAGCTAGGTGCATTCAGTAAGTAATTGTTGATCTCGTATCTCGTTTGAGAAACCGTGGTCGTGGACCGCTGACCATTCATTCTGCTGTCCAGGGCTCTCACCAATGCCCACGAACCGACTCTCCGTGTTTACTCCACGGGCGACGGCCCTGACGTCTACGAAGACAACTTCATGAAGATTGCGAAACCGGACGGCACCACTTTTCACCCAACGGTCATCCTGGTGGGAACGAGACTCGGCATAGACAAGATCACACCTGTGTATTGGGAAGCACTAGTGGCCTCGTTACAGATGCCACAGTCTATAGGTATAGCGGGGTAAGTATTGTCAAGCGGACATCTAAGTATTGTTCTATTCAATCTAACCGGCCGATGTAGCGGGCGCCCTTCTTCGTCCCACTATTTCGTCGGGGTCCAGGGTCTCCACTTCTTCTATTTAGACCCCCATTATACAAGGCCCATCTTTCCTTACCGTGAGGACGTTACCCAGTATACCAAGGAAGAAATCGACACCTGTCACACCCGAAAACTGCGACGCTTACATATCAAGGAGATGGATCCTAGTATGTTGATCGGCTTTCTCATCCGCGACGAGGAGGACTGGAGGGATTGGAGGCGGGGCGTAAAGCATGTCCAGGGCAAGGCCATCATCCACGTTTCAGACCATGACCCTGTCGCCCAAATGAACGAGCATGGGGGCGTCATGGACAAAGTGGAGATTCTGAGCGATGACGATGACGACGAGGCTTCGAAGGACGACATCTGACCGGCAGGCCAAGGTTCGTAAGCCGAGGCAGATATTTGCATTTTATGGAATATACCATAGGGCTGGGCTAGGCGTTCTTGGGTTGAAGCACTTTGTTCACCGTGGTATATAGCTACGACGGGTGGGTAACTTCTGGATATCGAGCAGTCATGACAGGGTGTAGACGAGCTGGACACCTCTGTCCCTTATCCACAGCCCTCATAGACAACGCATGATTGAGGAGAAAGCAGTGTTCAGAGTTCAAGCCGTGACATGCCCGGGAGAATGCGGGGCCGGGGTAAGCCTTGGTGCGGTCTCCCCCAATCCCCCGGCTCAAGGTATAGCGCGGCCTGCTACTAACGGGTGTAATTGGGATAGCAAAGTTGGTGTCACCCGGGGCTTCGGACTGGCTATCTTGTCGGCCTTCAGCATATATGTGTATCGGTCGCATTACACTCTGCCCCGCGCCGAACGAGCATGCCAGAACCTTGGCCATGAAGTCCGCAAGAGTGACCTTGTACCACTGAGAGGACTTGTACAAGACAACCCAACCGGATGCATTTAGGGAAAAACTTGCCTTGCTCGACATGTTCACCTCCTTTTCCCATTGGACTTACCGGGCTTATTTGTAGACGAGCTAATCTTCGGGGTAGCATGGTCTGGATTCTCTCTTATGTGCTTGAATAGCTCTCCTTTTGAATCAAAAGTAGAACGACATGTAAGACACTAATGCATAGATATGATGAGTATTCGTGCCTATACAAAGGATTACGTGTGCCGATGAGTACCTCAGGTGGGACTGTGAGGGCAATCGTGATGGACTTCCACGGCGAAGAGGGGAGGGCAGGGGAATGAACAACCAGGAAAAAAGAAAAAGAAAAGAGAGTGGAATGAGAAATACCGGATGGCCGTCTTGTTCTGCAGCAGCTTGGCGAGCAGCCTTTTTCTGTTTTTTGGCCTTTGCCATACCCATCTTCTTCACAGGGGGGTTATCCCCGACTGCCATTTCAGCCGTTTGGGTGGTTAACTTTTCCACACCTGTCTCATCGCTCGCCGAGAAGTCCGACTTGCCCGTTAAGCGCGCTTCGACGGCATCTCTGGACGCATAATCATCTTCATCTTCATCTTCTTCGTCTTCGACATCCGCTATTGGCACTGCAGGCTTATAATTGGCAGAGCCTACGTCAGTACAGGATGTGGCTCCGGGCATGCTGCCAGGCTCGCGTGACAGTGTCGAGGTTTCGCTGTTGTTGGCGTCCACGGCACCACCATCGTCCTCTACGATTACTTCCTCTGGCGAGCCCAAATCCTGCTTTATTGTTTCGCTCAGGTCAAAGTTGGCGTCCTCTTTCCTCATCTGACGCTTCAGCTGCTGGATGGTCTTCAGATGCTTCTTGCTCTTTTCATGAGCCTCAAATTGCTTCTCACTCTTGAATGTCTTGTTGCACACGACGCACTCGATCTCCTCCACCTCGGATTCGTCCTCGCTCTCGGAGAATTCGCCGGCGTGCACGTCGTCGCCGCGGGACTGGGCCCATTCCGGGACTGCGTCGGCACTGTTCATCTTCTCCTGGTTGGCGGCGCGTGATCGTGCGGCCTGGGCGGCAGCCGATTCGCGCAAGATCTTCTGGCGCTCGGCCTCGGACTGGTTGTTTGGAACGTAACGGGGATCACGCTTCCGCACGAAGATGACGAGGGACCGCACAGCGTCGTTGAAATCGCGGGCGGCGTCCTCGCGCAACTTCTTGTTTTCCTTCTCCATGAGCCGGCGCACCCTCCGGTCGGGAGCGTCGGACAGTCGCCACTTGTCCTTCCAGGAGAAGCTCAGGCGCGTAGAGAAGTTGGACCAGCGGGCATAGAAGGCCTTGGCGACAGCGTCGCCGTCGGTCGACTCGCCAAAGGACGGGTACTCGGGCGGAGCCATGCCGTCCCAGTCGGCGGCGGCATACTCACCGTCGGCCAGGCGATCGAAAGTCTCGCGCAGCACGGTGAAGAAGCTGTTTGGCGAGTCGTCGAGAGGCACGGACTTGCTGAAGCGGCCCATCAGGGCGTATATGTCGTCGGTGGTGGTTAGGCGTACGTCGTGGTACTCGGGGGCGGCGTCGAAGTCGGCCGGGTCAGCGCCCCGGAGAATGGCGTCGCTGTGGGAGTCGTACCAAGCGCGCTCCTGCGGGTCTGAGAGGACCTCGTAGGCGGCCTGGACCTCGGCGAATTTGCGGGTGGCATTGTCGACGTCACCGAAGTTGCGATCCGGATGCAGCTCGAGGGCCTTCTTCCTGTAGGCCTTCTTGATCCTGTCGTTGGTCGCGAGGGCAATATCAGTCAAGAGAAGAAGAGAAGAAGAGAAGAGGAGGAGGAGGAGGAAGAGAAAGAAGAAGGAAAAAGGCAGCAAGGCCCTGGAGACGGGCAGGGGAAACTGACTCGTCGTCGGTAGAGGTGCGGTCGAGCCCAAGGAGTTGGTAATAATCCGTCTTCTTGGGCGTGCTGTCAGCAGCGGCGGTGCCCCGCGTAGACGACTGCTCGGCGCCCATCGTTGTTGGTTGTTTGCTCTCCGGGAACAACTATATGGAAGAAATGAGGGAACGAATGAACAAAGGATTGGTCTAATTCTAGTGTGACCGGCTAGGGGGAGCTAAGTCCCCTTTTTAATATTGATATATATAGTAATAGTACGATGAAGGTAAATAATTTCATAACTAGCTGCAGAGCCTGCCTACATGTACCTTGGTGCGTACTTACCTACATACCTACCTAGTAGCTTTGCCCCTCTTGACCCCTCTATTAAGTACGTACTTATAGTTACTTACCTGTTACGGTATCGTGTCGGGGCTCTGTCGGAGCCGCTTTGGCCACTTACAGTACCTATCTAGGTTAGGCGCTACCTACTATTACTCAGTAGTAGTGTAGTTAAAATAAGTGCTTTTAAGCGTGTGTGTTCTCCTCATTTGTATAAAGGAACCGGAATGGATGGTTGTGATGGCTTGCTTTTCTTCCCGCCCCCACCGAATTACAGTGCCCAGTGGCTGCTATATAACAACATGTAACCTTGCCGTCGAATGACATAATCATTCACATTCGCCGAAACCAGTCATGCATGATGACCAGGCACATGCATCGTTAGAGAGATTCGTCCACTAGAGAGGTAGGGGGTCTTCGCCAATCCAAATCGAGACATAAGTCACACGACGCATTGCCAGTCGCGGACATAAGTTATCATCATCTAGTCCTAGATACATATCATGAGCTTTTTTGAACAACAACCCGTTCCCGCCTCGGCTCAGTTACCTACACCGTCTTCGATCCATCATCGTTGTTCGTGTTGATGTCGGTGTTATTGTTATGGTCATCAGCAGTAGCATCGGCGCCTTCTTCACTATCGCGGTGGGAAACAATACATATAACTACGCGAAAACACGAACAGATCAATAGACAAATAGCTCTGCGTTTGAGCGAGGTGGCATGAAGTTCGCTCAAGAGTTCCGTAAGGCTCTCCAGCGAGAAGGTAACCTCATCCGCATACTTACGTTCTCCAACCAGAGCCTGGACTATTAACTAACATACACGCTGGGTCAGCCTTTCCGCAGAGATGGGTAGATTGCGCTATTCCCTACGGCCAGCTCAAAAAGTGCCTCAAGAAGGTCACCAAGGAACTCGAGGAGATCGGGCTGGACAAGGAGACTCTAGCGCAGCTCGCGGCTGACCAGCAACAGCCCTCGTCGTCGGGCAGTATACCCGTTGACCCGGGCTTCAGCTACCATCTTGATGTTGATGGCAAAGACGGCGGAGACGGCAAGCCTGCGGAACCTGCTCGCTTCCGCCCAAGGCTGACCGTCTATATTCACCTGGAGGATGGCATTGCTGTCGACGCCAAGCTATCGCCGTCCACGAGGGAGTTCTTGCAGAAGCTTGCGCTCAGCAACACAGATATCGCCGATGGCACTCTCCCGTCTGCCAGTAGAGAGCCAGTGCCTCCCATAACGCCTTCGAGGGGCCAAGGCGGCGCCCCTCGCAATGCGGCCGACGTCCGCCAAGTCGAGGTGCCCCTAGTGTTTGACGCCGAGTTCTTTGGCATTCTCCAAACCGATGTCTCTAATATCAGAACGCTGGAAGAAGAGGAGCAGGCGAAGCTTGAGGGGCAGATTGTCCATCTCGGAGAAGAACTTGGCAAGGCGGTTGAACCGTCTCGTGGACGAAGGGCCAAGGCAGATTTGGATGTTTGGCGCCAGATCTTTGAGCTCTACTTGGACGCCCGCGTCTTCTTCTCCTCTCGAGAGACCGATCACGGCGCCCGGACGAGCACCCAAGCCGTCGAACAGCTCCATTGGTTCCAGAACCAGGTAGTACAGCGAAAGCTCGCCCAGAAACTACGGCTACCCACGAGCCATAGCGCATTTGACAATTTCGTGAAAATTAATACCGCTTTGCTATCCATCCTCAAGTTTCAAGAGATCAATCGCCTCGCCGTCAGGAAAATACTGAAGAGTATGTCAGAAGGCACCCCACTGGCTACCACCCCTACTAACCACGATAATACTGTGTGATAGAATTCGATAAACGAACGGCATTGGGTATATCAACTACTTTTGCATTTGCTGTGAAATCTGACCGCTCTCTTGCCGGAAGTGTGGCACAAGATGTGTGTGCTCGAAGTAAGTAACACGTACCTTCTCGCTTTCTCTCTTTTCCCTTTCATCTTTGTCCCTTCGGTTTCGGCGCCATTAACCTCAACGAGTAATGAGCTCGGCCGATCCTGAAGAGGTTTATATAGTCCTGAAACTTTGCACCACCTTGATTCCAAGCTTGACTACTGACGCTTGGCGCTGAAGTGTCCAACGAGCTTATTTCTGTCGTCCCGCAACTGGATGACTATCTCTGTCCCATCTGCTTCGCCATTGCTTACTGGCCTGTCAGACTGCAGTGTCAACACGTATTCTGCAGTCGGTGTCTGGTAAAGATGTCACGAAAAGGCGAAAGACACTGCCCCCTTTGCCGAGCCGATACTATTATGCTGGCAGGTCTGGAGAACTTCGATGCTGACCGCGCTGCATTTCTTCGGAAGTATTTCCCTAAAGAGGTCAAAGAAAAGGTACGCGCTAACGAGCGTGAACGGAACCAAGAGATATTTGGCCCAGCTTATAATAGCGTACACTGCCTCGTCATGTGATCAGAATTGTGTTTGAGAGAGTCTTGAAGACAACACGTCAATCGAGGGTGCTTTTCCATGACACTTTTGTCGTCCTATGTTCAGGCCTATCAAAGAATACGGTACCTTAATACCTGGCTAGTTACTTGCTTGTTCGAGTCCAGCGCCAAAGGTTCTCAGGGATCAGTCACAACAAGTTAAAATCTCAGAATCAGAGCGAGCCGCTCATCTCACAATGGATCGCAAATTGATCTCTGGCGGATCCCAGACAACATCCTTGAGGGTTAAGCGGTACCTGGGAGAGATTAACACGCTAGATTGGCCAGGGCCACCTGGAAGTTCCACTGCTAGCTGGTTCCTCAGGCATAACCATCCGCGAAGCTTTTGGCCCTCATGAATTGGGCCATACAGCGCGTCGTCTTGTAGACCAATAGCGTGCCTGGCTCTATTGCTCACACAGGCATAGAGCAGCTCCGCTTCTTTGACAGTACCAGCCTGGTAGATTCCTACTGCCCAGGATGCAAGCTGTAGCGGATCACCAGTTCCAAAGGGCGTGAAAGCGTTCCCGACATTGTTAACACCCAGGCAGGCAGATAAACCAAGCTCTTGGATCATGGAAGGAACATGCATCGTCCCTCGTGGTCGATTGTGGCCCGAAGAAGAGGCTGAACCAGGCCGTCCCATCATGTATAAATCGCTCGTTGGCAGACCAACGAAGTGGATAGGAAGCTTGCTTGCCATGATCAGTTCTGCTAGCGTTTCACGCTCGGCGGTATCGAGCATGCTAAGTTGGGTGCAGTGGCCAAGCACGACGGTTTTTAAGTTGTCGGCTATTCGCATCCAGTCGTGCTCTTTGAGCAGTTCAATCACAGAATAAGTGAGCGGCCTCTGAGCGGGTAAAGGCGATTCTAGCGTATAATCCAAGTGGAAGTCGAGGTGGAGATGATGTTTCAGCGCTCTCGTAATGGCCCATCTGATATTCGATAGCGACGCTTCTCTCGACGTCTCGACGTAAGGGGTCGTACCGAGCGCCCCGATCCAAGGGATGAACTCGGCCAGTGCATCCTCAATAGTGGCTCTATTTGCGTCGCCATGGGTAGTTGAGAAGATGGGGTCTTGGGCGAAGGCGCAAATCTGTAACTCAAGCAGGTGGGCAAAATCCTTCTTGAGGCGAATAGCGATATTTAGCGGAAGAATGCCCGTCACGTGGTCTAACTCTACAAAGGCTCGCATAGACGTCACGCCCTGGGTATAGCTAGTAGCTAACAGTTGCGAGCCACGCAGGTAGAGGTCGTCGGGGGTGTAGCGTTCCTTGGCCTGCGACGTGTTGGCTAAGGCCTCGTGAAAGGAGCCTGAGCTGGGACATAGATCTGAGTAGTCAGGATGCCGTGACTGGGTCCCGTTGTTACAAGTCAGGATGTAGGCCTTGTCAATGTGTATATGAGGGTGACAGAGCGGCGGCAGAAGGAGTTGGGGTGGGGTGTCGGGGCTCGACTCGGACGGACGAATGCTTTGGACGTGTCCGTCTTTCAGCTCTATGTCCCACCGTGCTGCCGAGTGGTCGCGAGCATCGGAGACGACGTTTTCTAATATCATGGTTGCTACGTGTTCAGCCGGAACCTACCGCCCACGAAGTGCTCTACTACAGTAGAGGATGCAAGGGGCTGGGATAACCACCGGCGGCTGTTGATGGTAAATGACGTCGACCTTAGCCATCACCCGCCCCTCACGACGGGGTCTTCGGGGTCCTGCATGAACCCCCCACACACCTAGCCTCGATAGCCTCTTCTATTACGAGATACGTGTAGGAAACCCCAATGGGAAGCACATACTGGACTCAGCAGCTGCGAAAGAAGTCACTACTGGAAAATGAGGACTGTTGAAACGACAAGGTCATGTTATTGTTATCGTGTAAATAGCACGTACAGCGGTCTCACCATGCAGTGTGTTTTTGCACCTCAGTGAGTCACCTTAGCATGATCGTTACGTGGTTGAGTCACAGATGAACTCCATGAGACGCAGGGGCGCCCGATGCCTCGTTACTTGTTGTCTCATGCCGCCTCGGGAGCGTGCCGGGAGCAATGCTAGTAAGCACCAAAATTGGCAGTGGACTGGTACTAGTGTGTGTATAGGGACAAGGTGGTTTACGAATGAGAACACGGGGAAAGGCTGGCTGCGAGGCTTCACAAAAGATTTATGTTTTTCTCATCAATGAGATATAGTGCATGTGTGATTTGGCAGAGTAAGACTAGCTGCGTTTGCATTTGTTGCCAACTTATATAAACACGTGTACATATGTGTATCTATATATATATATATATATATTTAAGCGTAGAGGGAAGATATGTTGATTCACATAGATCCAAAGCCCTATTCTTCTCCCCGTCTCTCTTCTTGGTGCAAAAGAGGCGGAAGAGAGAGGAGGTAAAATAAGGTGAGTAAAGGAATGACGGGGCGGGTCAAGTCGTAGGAATTTACTAGGTTAGTAGCTCGCTCCGATCCCGGCAACAACAGATTCGAGCCCCGATAATTATTATCGGCACTACTCAACTACCTAGGTTGCTAGCGTACTCCCTTTCAACTATTATCTACTACCAAGTATCGAATGCTTCTAAGTTATAAATATAAGTCCCCTTCACATCCTCCAGACGTTGTACTTAAATACTTACCCAAACAAGCTTATATGTATGCTGAAATAAATACACGTCTCGGGCCCCTAAGCATACATAGGCGAAGGACTATCAGTTTGGTGAACGCCCAACCAAGAGGAGGCGGCGGCGACGAGGAGGGGTATCATATTTCAAATATTATCACCGGGGCCTTAGCCCAGAGATATAAGACAAAGTCAAACAGACAGATATTATCGAAAAGATGCCGCATATTGACCTGGGAGACTCGATCCCGCCCAACACGGCCCATGTGAGTTTGCGTCAAGCGTTCGCTCCGGCTGCTCCTGTTGTTGTTGTTGTTGTTGTTGTTGTTGTTTTGGATGATGACATTGGTTGACATTGTTGCTGCTGCAGGCCGTCAGCGTCTCGCTGCCGACGTGGAAGGCCAACGTCGGCTACGAGGAGGGCGAGGACTGGGTCGTAGGCACCATGGTCACGGGTTACCCGCGCTTCTTCATCCACAAGGCCATCCAGGCTCTGAGCGCCGACATCGTCGCCAAGCACGGCCGCGACGGCCAGAGCGCGATGCTGTTCCCCACGGCCCGGGCGGCCCAGCGGTGCGTCGCCTTCATCCGCGACAGGGCCGAGACGAGCGTGCCGCCCGAGCTCTCCGTCCTGCGGTTCGTGCTGGACCCGGCCAGGGAGTTCGCCGCCCCCCTGCGCGCCCTCTCCCCTTCCCTCTCGGCTGTCATCTACCCGCAGGACGTCTTCCCCGTCGCGAAGCAGTACTGGCAGCACTCGGGCGACGGTGTCTCCAGCCGCCGGGCCGAGTTCTGCCATGGCCTGTTCCGCGACGGCCTTCTGGTCCTCGACGACCGCTCGCCGTCGCCGTCGCCGCAGCATCAGCAGCATCAGCAACAGCAGCAACAGCAGAACCGAATGCGCCGTGGGCCCAAGCGGTACCAGCGGGGTGCGTCTATCGACGAAACGGGCGCCACCAACGGCGCCAGCGGCAGACCGAGCCCGCCGCCGGCCGAGGAGCTCGCCGACAGCCTCGAGAGCTCGCGCTTCCTGGAAGAGCGCTACGGCCGCAACCTCGACGTCTCGCTCGTCGAGAACGCCAAATCCGCCATCCGCCGTCGCATCGCCGGCGTGCTGACCACCGACCTGGACCTGGCCAGCAAGTCACTGCCCGTCATGGACTCGAATGCGCGCGGCGTGTCGAACCTGCACGAGCACGACATATACCTCACGCCGTGCGGTATGAACGCCATCTTCACGACGCACCAAGCCCTCCTCAAGGCGCTCACGCCGCGGAAGAGCATCAACTTCGGCTTCCCTTACGTCGACACCCTCAAGATCCTCCAGAAGTTCGGCCCGGGGGCCGTCTTCTACGGCCACGGCTCCGCGGCCGACCTAGACGACCTCGAGGCGCGTCTAAAGGCCGGCGACAGGTTCCTGGCCTTGTTCTGCGAGTTCCCAGGGAATCCCTTGTTATCGTGTCCTGACTTGACGCGCATACGCCACCTCGCGGACACATACGACTTCGCCGTCGTCGTCGACGAGACGGTCGGCAACTTCGTCAACGTCAACGTGCTCCCCTTCGCCGACGTCGTCGCGAGCAGCCTGACCAAGATCTTCTCGGGCGACTGCAACGTCATGGGCGGCAGCATCATCCTGAACCCGGGAGGGCGGTACTACGGCGCGCTGAAGACGGCCATGGCCGAGCACGTCTACGACGACACGTACTGGGCCGAGGACGTCGTCTTCATGGAGCGGAACAGCCGGGACTTCGTTACGCGCATCGACCGCATCAACGCCAACGCCGAGGTTATCTGCTCCGTCCTCGAGGCCCACCCGCTCGTCACCAAGGTCTACTACCCCCGATGCAACGACTCGCGCCCCAACTACGAGGCCTGCCGCCTGCCCAAGGGCGGCTACGGCGGTCTGCTCTCGTGCTCGCTCAAGACCAAGGCCCACGCCGTCGCCTTCCACGATGCCCTCGAGACGGCCAAGGGCCCGAGCCTCGGGACCAACTTCACTCTGACGTCGCCTTATGTCATATTGGCACACTATCACGAGCTGGACTGGGCGGCCAGCTTCGGCGTTGACCCAAATCTCATCCGCATCAGCGTGGGACTGGAGAGTAATCTGGGAGAGATATTTGCGAAGGCGCTGAAGGCGGCCGAGTCGGTCCAATGAAGTCGGCCGGCTAGCTAGCGAGTAGGTAGTAGACGGTCCTGGGAGGACACGGCATCAACTGCCGCGACTTGAAGAGGGAAGCTGGTGAAAAAAGAAAGAGAGGGCAAAAATATACCATTGGTCGCCGCATAGTCATCTTCAGCGTGTCAGCGCACCTGCCTCTTTAGTTCCATTTATGACACACCCGATATGAATAACAGTAAAACGCTAGGACACCCTGTTGGGTATTCGTCGCCCTGATCTCATTACCGGCGAGGAGCGAAAGGTGCGTTGACTCAGAGCTACGCCGGGGATAACAGCAAATTCCACACCTGCGTAAGTAGAAGGCCAGGAAATAATACTCTAAAAAAGTCTGAAACGGACAGAGTGGGAATACCTGTGAATCAAAGGATATCAGTAACGTTTCTGGAAGCGTTGAGGCAATTCAAGCGGGCTTGCGAATGTATATAAACCTGCTTACTCGCAAGGTAAAATTTCAAGTTAAGGCCCTGGTTTTGTTTTGCTTACTATCACAGCTTCCGTATAGTCCGCCAAAGGGAGTGTGATTATGATCGTGATATATTCAAGGCGCCCGAATAGGGCGGGAAAAGAAGCACTATGTACGAGCCGTACCAACCTAGCAACAACGCCTCTATGTTCTAGACAGAGATCTGACTTATATATACAAAACAAAACGAATTTCAAGAGAATATGGTTAGAAAGTAGGGCTTGAAAAGGAGGAGAAAAAAGCTCTGCTTGCGAGACCTTGGAACCCCTTCACTTCTGCTTCCACACCGCGTCGTCATATAAACTTAAACCAAAAACAAAAGTGTCATCCATCCATGGACATGCAGGAGAAGGACGAAGTGTTAAAGGTACAAAGGGGAGGTCTTTTGTTTTGCTTCTTCTGGTCTCTGCTCTCTCATCGCTCTTTCCATTTTCTCTTTCTTCTATTTGATCATCTCTGCGAGTTGGAGCTTGTCCAACACTTGGTGTCTCATGGTGACCGCGACAGTCAACGTTAATATGTGTATGGGGTATCTCAAAAATAAAAGGTCGCATAGTCTTGTGTCCGTAATGCAGGGGAGCAATTAATGATGTGAAAGATAAGATTGCTGGAGGACTTTGAGGTACTTCCGCTCGGTCCTTAGAAATTCCACTGCTTGAGCCACAGCTCCACCCAATCATTACTGACGGGCGCTAGCCTCCGTAGGGTCTCACTCTTGCGCGCGGACACGCCCGTCTCCAGGTTGAATGGCGTAATCTTGACATCCTCAGGCATAATTAAACCTTCGTAGAACTCGAGCAACTTGAGACCAGGGAGTTCCTTAGCCGTGGCTGTGCGCTGGGCATCCTTGAGAGCCTGCACCCACTCCTTCCAAGAAACTGAGCGCGTGCCCGCCGGCATCCGCTTTAGGATTGTTGGCGCAATGACCTGCCAATAGCTAAGCTTTGGGTTAACGGCGTGGTAGACCTTGAGCTCATCATCGTCCTCCTCAAACTCAGGCTTCTTAGCACCGACACCAGCCAGCTCCACGACAATGTCGGCCAACGCGTCCACTGGCACCCACTCAATACGGTCGAGGGTACCAAGGTTAGAGGGGAGCATCTTGAGATACTTGGAGGATTCAACAATGGTCGGGAACCACTCCTGTTTGTTCCACTCACCCTTCTCACCGGTTGTCACGGGACCAGCGATCTGGCCCACACGACAGACGGAGGCGTCAACACCGGACACCTTAACTGCCTGCTCAAGCACCATCTCAGCCATAAGTTTAGACAAACTGTAGCCTTGCGCACCAGCGACGGTGAGGTCGTGGATGGGCTTCTCGGGAACGGGTTGGTCATCCGCCCATTTGGTGATACTGCCCACCGACGAGATGTAGAAGATGGAAGAGCCGTTTCGGCTCTTTTTGGCGAAGTCGACCAGGTGGCGGACACCTCGGATGTGAGGTTCAAAAGAAGAGAGATCCAGGTTGAAGTTTACGGGCCACTGATTGTGAATGATCTTGGTGACACCCTTCAGAAGGACATCGTACTTGCCCTGACCGAGGCCGAAATCAGGCTTCGACAGGTCAGCTGTGAGGAACTGAACCTTCTTGGCAGGCCAGATCTCAGTCAGGCCCTTTGTCTTGAAACCGGCACGCTGTCTCTCTTCGGCATCCGCAGACCGGTTGAAGCAGTAGACACGTTTGACGGTTGGGTTCCTTATTAACGTATCCAGGAGGTAGGTTCCCAGAGAGCCTGTGGTACCAGTGACAATGACAGTCTCGCCGTCAATGGGAAGGTCACGGGTGTATTTCGCAACCATGTCTTCAGCAAGCTTGAAGGTAGCGGTAGCAGGGTCCTCGCCGGTAGCCTCGGAATACAAAGCGTCATAAAACGCCTGAGAAAGCTTCTCTAGAGTGGGATTTCCGTAAATAAGGGTCGGAGCAAGTGTCACATTGATCTTCGAACGCTCAGCAGCCGTGCGAAGAGTGCCTAGAATCTGGAAGACAAGGAGTGAATCGAAACCGACCGAGAACAGATTGTCATCGTCGTTCAATTCCTTCTTCAACAAAACATTGATGATGTTGCGAAGGCTGTTCGCGATACCTTGAGGGGAGCTTATGTCCATGTCTCCGGACAAGGCCTTGGCCTCTTCGGCCTCAAGCCGCTCGTAGAATTCGTCGATTTCCTTCTCATAGGACCGGAGCATCGCAGGACGTTTGACGGTGCCTTTATCAGTACGCAGGAATGGCTTGCCCGGCACCGTGAGCATCATGTTGGAACGGAAGATACGGGCATGGGAGGGAGATGCGGCGTTGGCTTTCTCTACAACTTCGGCGTATATCTTGTCGAGCAGCGCCTCAAGGGCCTCTTTGCTCGCTGGCGGCTGACCACGAAGCTCTAGTAGGACCGCGGCATGAAATCTTCTGTTTCCAACCACCAGAGCAGATTGCACGGCGGGGTGAGAAGAAATGCAGGCCTCGATGTCAACGGGTTGGACCTTCTCACCGTTGGAGAGAACGACGACATCATCCGCACGTCCGACGCAAAGCCATCGACCAGGCTCAGTCGGGTGTGGCGCGAATAGATCCTTGGTGGAGTATTCCGTGTCCTCGGGGAATGTGTAGAAAAGACCCTGCCATCGCTTATACTGGAGCTTCTTGACAAAGAATAGTTCGTACAGGCCAGGAGTGACCTCACGTAATTCAGTACCCAGCTCAGGGGGAAACTTGAATGTCCTCCAGTCCTTGCCCTTCTGAGGGGCTACCATAGCCCAGATACCACCTTCGGTCGAACCGTACACATTTCGCACCGGAACTACGTTATTGACGATATCGCCAAGTTGAGAAGATAGAGAACCTAGGAAAACACAATCAGCCATGATGCACTAGACTCATATGGAATGACACTGTAGAAACTTACCTCCTCCCGTGATGATGTACTTGCAAGCCCCTAACTTCGTCAGGGTTACGGGGGTTTTGGCTAATTCCTCGACAATGGATGGAGGAATAAAAAAGACCTTAACTGGAAGGTTCGAAATAATACGGTCAATTGTATCGGCGCTGATAACTCCATTGGTAGGCTCCGTAACTACGGTGGAGCCGAGCCAGAAATTCAGGCCAAGCTTGACCATAAGACTGGCAGCCTAAACTATGTGTTAGTACAATTGACTGGCCACTCAAACTTTAACTGGGGGTTGCTACGAACATGGAACCATGGGAAAGGGTTGAAGACAAGATCCGAAGCAGCCCACGATGGTGTAATCTCTTCGTCCTCCTCAAGAGCGATCTCTCTGATGGCGTCACCACTGGCGATGGTACCGAGGCGCATAACAATTGGCTTGGGGAGACCAGTCGAGCCGGATGTGTGAAGGACGGCGAGGGGGTCCAGGTTGGCCTGTTCCCAGGTCTTGGTGTAAGGATACTTGGCAACGGGACGAGGATCTAACAGTTCTTCCAGAGTGGGTGTCTGCAGGACTTCCATCGGTCGCTTCTCGAGGATCTGGTTTACTAGCTCATTATTTTCGGTGGACTTGGCCCAGATTCGACACTCCGTCCTGTCGACGACAGCCAGACTACCCTCCAAGCTATTCCGAGGCGAGACGAGAAGGGCCTAAATACACAGTAAGCACAGGTGAACCGACTCTCCAATACGCTTTCTTCGCATACCTTATAGCCGGTCTTGATACAGGCCAGCACCAAGATGGGATAAGTCAAATTGTCTAAGGCAATGAGGAAGATTAGCATGAGTTACGGCCTTCGGTTTAACGCGAGGGAAGAACAACAACGTACGGGGCCCGATATAACCGATGGCTTCAAAGTTCTTCCCCTTGCCTAAAACACCCTCGATCCATCGACATGCTCGGTTGACGGCGTTAGCGAAACGCAGAGCTGTGACATCTTCAAAGCTGTCGCCATCGTCGGTCAAGTGCGGAATGGTATAGACGACGCGGTCGGGGTTGTCGCGGGCTGCCTCGTCGACGACGTTGGGAATCAGGCGGTTGCCCGCAATTGTACGGACATAACCCATTTTTAAAATCTGCTTCTATTTCTGCTCTTTTTGCTCAACGGCGCTCCGCCTAATCAACGTCCTTCCCTCTCCGCTTCGGAAACTTGGTCTAGACCGCGTGTGAAAAGACCCCAAAAACTGATACGACGAACGAAGGTACCAGCGGTGGTAACAGGTTCTTGTAAACAAGAATAAGAATATAGAAATGAAGAGTGTATAAAGAAATGAAAGTGAAGTAAAGAAAACACCACGGCTAACAAGATCCAAACCGACGATCAAGGGGGTTCTAGGGAATCCTATGTTATATACATTCTGAAGGAGCCCAGGCAGTGGCTAGTCCCTGGGCGGCTCTGACGCGAGCTCCGGATAGAGAGGATATCGGTCCTTGTCCTTTGCGCTACTGGTCTGCAGATGCAAGTCGCGTATGAAGATATCTGGGTGGATCTGGACCAGCTGAGTAGGCTGGTACAGTACATGGTGCCGTAGACCCATGTGTATACCACCTGGGATCCGCTAGTGTAGTCTACATGCTGGTATACATTGACTTGATGACCCTTCATCCGCAAGGCGAGCGGGTGTGTGAGTGAGTGAGTGAATTCTGGGGCCAGTACTCCATACGTGTTAGTGTACTGGTATTGTGGAAGCAGAGAGCCACACGGACATGGTTCTGGGTTCGGCGGAGATACCCCTGACCAAGGCTCCAATCAGAGGTCGAGCCCAGGCTGGTTCTGGCTTTGGGAGGGCTGCTCACGGCCCATGCGGGTTAGAGGCAGCACGTTAGAGACGGAAACAGGGCCACTGGCAGGGCCACGAACATGGGCACCAATGCTAGATACAGTATGGATGGGTGGCTGTACTACACTACACTACTTACCTACAGTACTGCTAGTATGTACTAGTAGTACGCAGTAAGGACTAGCAGTACATACTAAGTAGGAGAATGGAGGCAGTGAGGGAGGCAAGCTGACTGGATGATGGCCAGGCACCGCGGTGGGTTCGTCTGCGTGCGTGGTTATTTGGAATGCAACCGGACTCGCTGACAGATTCTGGAGGGCGGCCACACGAGGCTTATTGTGCCGCCAAGAGCCCGAAGTGCATGCGACGTTCTGTTCTTAGGTTCCATGCCACGCGCGCTCGCCGTCATTCCACTTTTCATATCATCTACACGTGTAGAAGCCGTAAGCAAGCAGACGTATTGTAGCGTATAGGTACGTATAAGTTGGGTAGGTAGTAAGTAGTATAAGTACCGTGCAGCCCGGATCATCGTGTTATGGAGTCAGTTCAGTGTGCGTGTAATGCAAGAGTAGCTAGGTGGCAGTAAGTGCAGGTGGCAGATAACAACACTGAATGACCTTTGGCCGATCTATACCTACATAGGTATCTATGTAGGTACCAGTATATACGCAGTAGACCTGCGAATGAAGCTTTTTTTTTTCCTTTTCTTTCTTGATGCCCTGAGAAGTGGCTGTCAAGACACGGCCCCGGCATGGAGACGGCTTCCGGCACTCGCTGTTGTGTGCTGTGCTTTACATTGCGTACCAATGTAATAAGCTTAAATGAGTGCTCCCACACCAAGCTGGTAGGTAAAGGCGGTCGTCCAATAAGGTATCGTTGATCCGACTAGTAGTTGAAGTAAATGTACAAAGGATGAGTTAGGTATAGGCAGGGGTATAAGAATAGAAATGCTCCCTGGCGCGGCGCACTACCTGTCCCCGGATTCCGTACAGTGTCTCAAATTCATAGCTCGGGCTCTGCACTGTCTTCACATCAACCAGGTAGGTATTGCGTATAGTGGCTAGAGATGCGAATGAATAGACAGTACTGTACTAGTAGGACTTGATTCACACGCCGTCTGCCTCAATGCATCCTGCATGCCATCTCTTGGATGAAGGTCAGAAAACGTGAGTAGTTCTGGCCAAGAGAAGTCGAGCAATCCCACCTTCTGTTACGACATGTTGTTGGTATCAGATCTCTGCGTCCACTTCCCCTTTACGGCTTTCCCGAGGTACATTACAGTGGTACATAGTATTCTACAGACCCGTTATACTTGTAGATCAGGTAGCTCTTCACGACACCTGCATATACCCACACCTATTTTTTACCTGCTGCGTTTTCGCCGTCTTTACGGAGTAGACTACACTACTATGCGTATACACCTATAGTACTGTACATGACGGGAGGGAAGGGATGGATCGGAAGGGGTGGAGGATGGAGGGTGGAGGGACCACACAATCGGGCCCGGGCCTGTATCGCAAAAATAAGACGCTCACGCACCTCACACGTGTTGTCGAGTGGATGCCGCATATGAACTGACATCGCTACCCCGAATCTGGATCACAGCAGACCCATCTGACATCTGCGTTCTTCGTATGGAATAATCTACGCTCCATACATAGCACTATCACAGCACCTACAATAGTGCGTGGCGTTTTCTACTGCATTCAGGTGTATACTATGCTCCACGAGGCTTCTCCATTACTGTCATTTGTTGTACTAGTATTGTCGCCGTTGCTGTGGCTGTCGTCTGTCTCTGTTACCCTCCCACCTCCAGCCATGTGTTACTGGTACGGTACCGGGCACCGAGCTACGTTAATTCCGCAGTAAAGAGTAGATGTGGCTTGATAATGCTCGCCTTTACTGCCTCATCTAACGTTGTGATTACTGGTAATGTTCAACTGCTACCATTCGTAAGTAATTGATAAGGTTACTGTTACCTGTCCTGCTTCCCGATTTGTACCACCTAGCACCCGGCTGGAATCATCTACTACGGGTGAGAGGAAGAGTACAATGCCATCTAGGTATATGAGTAATATACTTAGGTGACGCCTACCTTTACATTATAATCTGAATGCCGCTACGAATTGCCTGGCTGCGTGTGCTTGCTCTATGCATGACCTGGGCCCTTATGTACTGTGGCATGCGAGCAACTACTACTACTTGGTGGGATATATTATGTACAGTACACAATGCGTATAATAAGCCAGGCTAGTATCACTTGCAGCCTCGGAAGCCAGTTGCGATCAACGCATGGGGGTTTAGGCTGTTGATTGCCGTTACTAGGCGATCGACGCCTTACCGATGAGGACTGAAAGAATTCCAGTACTCGTTACTCCGTACAAGCCGTACAGTAATGGTATGCACCGCACATACCACACCACGATACTCTGGGTTACCGTAGTGAACAAACTACACAGTGATGTACTATTCTAATAATAAACGACAAGAACAGGAGGAGGTGAAGGAAGGCGATCATTCCGCAATTGTGGACCTCTCGAGAATTGCCGCATAGCAGCAGCACCAGTACTCCGTACTGCTGTGGCTACCTGTTGCCGAGGAGGTCTATACTCACTAATAAGTACCTAGTAGTAATATCGGTGTACGTGGGAGACTGGTGAATTCCGCGATACTCATTCTTCTTGTCTTCCCCTATTCTTCTCTCTTTCCCCTCCTCGATTAAACCAACTGCGTCGAAGTAGCTGAGTTAAGAGGAATCGGGAAGGAGGTTGGCAATACGATGTGCAGATGCATCCCGATACATTGAAACGAAGGCCTTGTCACTGTTCGGATTGGACGGTACATAGTTGAATATTCAACGTTGCCTGCCATATCGGTACGTGTGTCGTTGCCGGCCGGCACAGGGAAGACATGAAAAAGCGTACATATGACACGGAGCTGCGGCAGCGCAGGCATTGTTTTCCCGCGGTTCGTTCCTAAAGTTATGTCGCATCGGGTTTGTGGCGCGGTGGTACAACTACTGCACGTACTGCGTAGCAGCAGCAGTATGAGGTCCGACTGGCAGCGTAGGTATGGACAGTATGTGCATGCGGTTTTACTACCTACCGCATAGAGTAGTTAGTAGTTGAGGTTATGCTGGTTTGCATCAACGGCCATTGGTCTGCCTGTGATGCTGTGAGGTATGTGCTGCCATTTGCGTCCGCCAGAGACGCCGATGTCTCACCTGGTGATAACACCATGTGGCAGCCATCAGCTAAGCTTACCAGCACGTATTGGTATCTGATCCGGCCGTGTCTCGGTTGCCTCGGTCTCAGCCACTCGTAGGAAGAGTCCTGCAGTTAGTTACGAAGCAAAAACCTGCGCACGTGCAGCCTATCACCATGATACACACTCTCTCTGTCTTTCTCTCTCTTCCTCGCTCTTCCCGCTGCGAACAAACGAAATTGTCTGTATAATACTATTGGCGTGGTCGAGTATAGTAAGTGTAGAGTAGTTTACCGCTAGTGTGTTATGTTAGACAGGAGATGCAAGGCTCGTGAGGAAAGAAGCTTTTCTCTCCACTACCAGATTCTGCTGCCCAGCGTCACACATAAAGTTGGAATGGCCAGGCAGGCGAGGCAGGTACCTCGTTATCCTGTCGAGCCTGTATTACGGTGTGATAAACGCCCGGGCGCTAACATGATGAGTAAAGAATCAAGGAAGGGGTCCGTTGCAGCTCGGCCTTGGCTCGTACCACGCATGCGCGCTGTTGCTAACGTCTGCACAGTGTATGGTACAGTCTTGAGGATGAGCCGGTGGATGACGCACTAATGCATGTGTATAACGTCGTACGAAGTTAAGCTTAAGCTTAGTACACTTTAAGTTGCCGGCCAGTCACGATCCAGACGACTACACCAACTCAGTAGTTCGTGAAATTGAAAACACAGCTGAGGCACAGTACACAGGTACCTATCTACAAACTTTGAAGCTTGAGCTGCTGCGTTATCATAAGTGTAGTGTGATGCGACAAATAACTACCTATCTACCTACCTGCATACCTACCTACTACTATATAGTAGCCATCGAACTACAGAAGGTATGGAGTCCTGTGTTGCCCGTATGCCGGACGGCCCATCCAACATCCAACCCACCGGTGGACGCAGTCGCAGCCCAGTTCTCTCGCCACTCGCTCCATAGCTAAACCCGAGCAGTCCGATGAGCCCGTTTTGTTTGCAATTACCTGATCAGAATCTGATTGGGACCAGATCAAGCTTCACTGTTGTTGCTCCTGTTTTGGAACGACACCTTGTGGGAACACTACTAGAGCTAAAGCCAAACCCAACACCAGAACAAGCACGACGACCAATAACGGTGCAAGATCGGCTTGTGCTTGGGGAGCTGCCGCTTTGGGAAATGACGTCTGTACCTTTGATTGCTTACGACCACTGGCGACCAAGCCGATCCAGTTCTCATCTCGTCTCGTCGCATCCTGTGCTGCCTACGTACATACTGCAGGTACAGCGTATTACTGTGGCCACCGCGCGCGCGCAGACCACAGGAAAAAAAAAAAAACACGCCGATAGCACTTCCACACGAGCAATGCACCATTCACCTAGATAGATGTCTTTCTGGCGCGCTGGTTTGGCTTAGTAGCCCATACGTACAGACGCTAGAAGGGTCGGTTCGGTTCGACAGCGGTTTGTTGGCTGCGGGAGTTGCTGCTACTTACTTAGTAAGTAGGTACCGTCTGCAGCGCATACGGTGGAAAGGTACGGAGCACATACTACTAGGTAGTACTTGTTTAGAAACGACATGCGGCTGTACACTAAAACTAAGAGGCTTGGCGGCGATGCTGGCACAGTCATCTTTCTTCTTCAGGCTTGGGACAGACCATGCCGATCCTAGTAACTCTTCTACAAGCAGAAACTCCAGCATAGGTACCGAGGCTTGGCCAGTCCTTGGCTCTGTGGTCCAAAATTGAAGAGTTAGTGTACATCCAGCAGAGCGGCCCCAAAAGCGAGTAGGTAACACGTAAGCGAGTACGGTGGGTTGGAGTCGCGACGACGAAGAAAGCAGAGCCATTTCGTTTATCTCTACTCAAACGGACAGTCCCATGGAATACAGAAGAGAGGCAGAGCCCTTTGTGAAGTACACAAATACCATGAAAACACAGACAGGGAGAACGCTAAACACCAAGTCATATACAGCGGTAGATAACGTAGTAAGCTCGTCGCGGAATACTTACCAATCGCGGACAATGACCGGAGGCCTGCGTACAGAACAGCCCGGCCAGGCATGTATTCCACTCGCCACTGCGCACGAACGAAAGAGAAAAAAGCAGAAGAAAAGAAAAGCAAAGTAATAGAATAAACAGTAGAGGCAGCAAATACAGTAAAACAGGCTGATGTGACAGCTTAAGAGTGTGCTTGGTACCGTAGCCTATTGAATTCTGTACTCGCCTTGCATCGCAGCCACCTCTCTCTCAAGTCTACTTACATAGTAGGTCACCTCTTACTTGTTGGTATTATTAGCAACCCAGGATAAGTATAGATATTATTCAGACGGGAAGCCCCTTATATGTGTACCCACACACAAGATATACGCTTATACATCTGTAGAGTACGTACACTGAGACACGAGAAGATAGAAGATCCAGATCAGAGGGAGCGATCAGAGGCCCAGGTCGTTAAACGGCCAGGGCTGGGTTTCAGCTGGGGTATGCCGGACCGAATCGGACTAGCCGGAATGACATTGAAGCCCCAAACCCAAAATCAGCTGCCGTTGGACTATTGGTCCATTGCCGAATAAGCCACACGCTGCAAGTCACACATCATCCCCAATCCTGAGTTCTTTTCAGCTGAGGCGAACCCCAATCAAACAGCCAACCATGATTCGTTAATTAATAGATAGTTTGTCCCTCAACCGTAATTCAGCACTAAGTATTAATTAGTTACGTTGAAGCACTCCTACTACACTGCCGCGGAATCAAAAAGGGTAACTCGAAATCGAGTAGTTATACAATAAGCACGCATACTCCCTTACTTTGACGGGGAGGTAAAAGATACTCGATTCTATTACACAACCTAACTATTATTTACCCAAGTCCAATCTCATCACCAGCCAACTGTGATTGAAGCTTGTATGCTCTCAGTCAACTTGTTAACTACCTTGTGTCTATATTATCGACTCTCTAATGATGGTTGTGTCCATTATGAGAATATTCAGCGAAAATAGGCCACACACTGACAACTAACAGAGTATATCTCATGACTTCGTCACGTATTCCCAGCATACATCAAATCCCATCGTAGGCTAAGCAATTTGATCCTGTCAATCCTCCACTTATTAGCGATGCAACTGCAAATAAGCTCAATGTCCTTTCTCCGAGTTAATCGAGTGCCCATACCCTGATAGCGTATACCAGTGGGCTTTTCGCGATATCCCCTTAAGCTGGCTGGTCTTGTAGATGGGTGCTCCGATAACTTCAAAAATTCTCTCGTTTCTTGTTTTTATGCTGTGATAATGTACACCTTTACACCGTTGCTAGTCATGATTTCTGAGTTGCCATTACCCCCCCATCCCATCTCTATAGATCTACAAGGTGCTTAGAAATGAATCGCTTTCGAATATGTCGCCATAGCCGCCTCCTTGAACGCCTCTGCCAACGTCGGGTGCGCGTGACACGTGCGGGCAATGTCCTCGGTTGACGCTCCGTATTCAAGCGCCAGGGTAGCCTCCGCAATCATCTCACCCGCATTGGGCCCGATGATGTGGCACCCCAGGAGTCTGTCGGTCTCGGGGTCCGCCAGCATCTTGACCAAGCCATCCGTGTCGAGATTGGTCTTGGCACGCGAGTTGGCGCTGAAAGGGAAAGTGCCAACCTTGTAGGGAATGTTCTGCTGTTTGAGCTCCTGCTCGTTCTGTCCTACCCAGGCTACTTCGGGATGTGTGTACATGACTGAGGGAATCACACCGTAGTTGACGTGTCCGTAGCCCTTCTTGATGTACTCGACAGCGGCCACAGCCTCCTCCTCGGCCTTGTGGGCCAGCATGGGACCGAAGGTGACATCGCCAATGCAACGGATGTGGGAAGCCTTGGTGCGGTACTCGGAGTCGATAACGACGCGACCACGCTCATCAACTTCAAGCCCGGCGTTCTCGAGGCCGAGCCCGCTGGTGTATGGGCGTCGGCCAATAGCAACAAGGACGACGTCAGCGTCGAGCTGTTGGAAGCTTGAATTAGACTCGGCTTTTCATGACACAGTTACGGGGGTATCTTACCGTCTCTGGCTTGCCTCCTTTAGCAGAGTCAACTTCGAGCTTGATAGTTTCACCACTCTGGTCGCCGCTGACCACCTTGGTGCCTAGCTTGAACTCGACACCCTGTTTCTTAAGTAGCTTTTGCGCTTGCTTGGCGATCTCGGCATCCATACCTGGGCCGCCGATCTGGTTCAGGAATTCGACGACGGTAACCTTAGCGCCCAGCCTCGACCATACGGAACCCATTTCCAGACCGATGATGCCGCCACCAATGACGATCATGTTCTCGGGAACCTTTTCGAGGGAGAGCGCACCAGTGCTCGTGACGACGCGCTTCTCATCGATCTCGAGGCCCGGGAAGGGGGTTGCCTCGCTGCCAGTGGCAATGATGATATTCTTACCCTTAACGCTAGTTTCGCCACCCTCATTCAAAGCCACCTTAATCTCATGCTCGTTAACGAATGATCCAGTACCCTTGATATATTCGACGCCGTTCTTCTTGAACAGGAACTCGATGCCCTTGGTCAAGCCCGTGACAGACGTATCCTTCGCTTTCATCATGCCTTCTAGGTTGAGCTTGACATCGCCGACCTCGATACCACGGCCCTTGGTGTCATGGAGGATCTGGTGGTACAGGTGGGAGTTGTTGAGGAGGGATTTGGAGGGAATGCATCCGACGTTGAGACAGGTACCACCGAGGCGGCCTCGCTTTTCAATACAAGCTACCTGTAGCGCGGATGGCTCGTGAGCAAGGGAATTCTAGCCCGATATCGGGTCGCAGTAGCAACTTCGTCCAGAAGAAAAGGACGCAACACACCTTGAGGCCTTCCTGTCCTGCCTTGATAGCGGCGACGTATCCAGCGACGCCGCCGCCAATGACGACGAGATCTTTCTCCTCTGTACCTCCGCAGCATGCATTAGCGACATTTCGAAGGACTAGACGAGGCGGCGGCCAACAGCCGGGGCGTACCTGACTGGCTAGCATAGCCTCTTCTCCAGCGCGATACGGGAGAAACGACTGTGGGGAGACTAGATCGATGTTAGCAGACTGGTGAATGATAGTAGGCATGCGCCGTAGGCGAGGCCGGTTATGGTGCGTACGAGCTCTGGGAGCGGAAGGACGATCGGATAGCGGACCGCGGTATTAACCGATTTGCGAGCATGGCGAATGCGATGGGAAGGGGGGAGGCGACCAATTGCACGAGAAGACAGATAGAAGGGCGCCGGCGAAGAGGCTAGTGCTGCGTAGAGTAGCGAGCTGGTCGATGAGCGGCTTCGCTGTGATGTTGGTGGTGATGATGATGATTTGGTATGGACGGACGGGCTTTAGGATGGATGGGTCGGCTGCTTGGAAATTTTGGGGGTCCGAGTCGCTGCGCTAAAACTCCCGTGGATACGGGTACCGACAAGTCACCTGCGCGCACTCCCATTCGCTGCGGCGAAAACAGTTCATGGCTAAACACCGAACATAACCGCGCGAAGAGTCGGGTACGGAGTGCATTCCTTGGCAGCCCACTTCGGCTTAGCCGTCCTCTATAAACGCATACGCAACCGCGGGACAGAGCCGATTGCTACATACCAGGTAGGTATCATATGTATGCTATTAGGTACCTAGGTATTCCTGCAGGTATAATACAAGATCAATGAACAGACGTCGATTATGTCTTAAGCTTATATTTCTATTTCTATTTTTATTTATATGTTTTGTTCGAACTATGTGGAGATGAAACAGTGCTAGGTATTGTCATAGTTCCCCTGAAGAACTATATCTATATCGACATGGAATGGATGCTTAGAAGCTGGAGCAAAATATATCTCATGGCGATCAAATTGCTATATTAGTCCGAACTTCATACCTTCAGGCCTCTAGAGTTTGTCTTGGGATTTATATAAGGACAAGATAGCAACATCTACCTACGAAGTCTTTATCCACAGTATAGCTATATATACCGGACAATAATCAATATATAATGACTAACTATAAGGAAAACTTGGAGAAAACAATATAGCTGGTCAGTGGCACCTCGTGGTATGATACCTACTTAGGTGTATATATATACCTTATTTATGTGCATACACGTCCGTGAATCTGGACATCTTAAGTGTTAGTAGTCAGGTTTTTGTCTATACTATCTTATTGGGTTGTATAATATATGAGTCAGCATCTTCCAAGGCAATGGAATACCATCTATAAGTTCATATATAGAGCGCAGTTTTTGTTTTGATCGCCATCATCTCTCGAAATTCGGCTAAGTTGCATGAATGAGCCTCTTATACAAGCCAGGGTTGGTTTGCGTATGCCGCGCAGCCACCACGTGATCTACCACATAGAAATAGAGAGTCTTCGAGCGCATGAATCTCAACAGACAAGTACACGATGATATACATTTTGGCTTGTCTTCGGTCTCTGAGCACATGCTCTTACCACCGAGGTTGAGGGTGTTACGGTACTCAGCAGCCCTATTGCAATAACCCATCTTACCTCTCTACCAAAGATACCATATGCCACAATGTTCTCCGAGAACCCCGGGACCCCTCTTCCAACATCATCGATCACGACACGAGCTTCCATTGTTAGACTTATTTCAGTATTGTAGCCCGGTATCTGGTACGATATCGAAAACATCTAATTCCCGAGTGTCAATCTGAATGATATAAAGCTACGGACTCTCTAACCCGCCATGCGAACTGACAATTCGGTCTACTAGAAGCAACGACTTCTATAGACGAGAGACCCAAGGAGCTTCTGGATGACCCACACCCATTTGCTTTATAGCGCTGAGGATTTGTTCGCTCATTTTTCTTGCTTATGCAGACTCCACCCTCTAGAAACTTTGCGCCGTCTAGACTGTTGAGATCATCTACAGGCACCAAGAGGATGAAGCCGAACGGTGTCATCAGGATAGGAAGAAATGGGCCATAGCTCAACCGAGACGTCTCTGAGCTTTCCGGGGATATATATATATATAATCAAGCGTCTATATACCTGTTCTAGTATGAGGTACAAACTGTCTTGCCTATCAAGAGCAGCATTAGTACATCTTATTTCCACCATCATCCACCAACCTACTCGAGATCTTTTTGGGTCAACGTAGATTCCAACAACTCAAGCACCTCGCCACAGTGTTTCCTCACGAGTTTCATCGCCTTCTTATCTTTATCATCGACAAGTTTAGTCACGCGAACATACCGCCTCAGGAAATACTGCACCCCACGCCCAACATCCAGGTCTGTATCCAGACCGCCAAAGATCGCCTTAATATCCCGCCCACTAGCCTCCTGGAGCACGGTAAGCAACAGCACCTCGGTGAAGACATGCGCCTTTTCCTGCAGGGCCGCAAGGTTTCGATACTTGAAAACGTCGACGAGCTTGAGTGTGCGCCACGTAACCAAGAAAGCGAACAACTTAGCCGTATTAAACAGCCACCTCACACCTTCATCGGCGTCGTCATCGAACCCGTCATCTCCAGCATCGTCATCTCCGGTATCGACGTCCTCACCCATCTTCTTAAAGCGAATAGTGAGACACCGGCGGAACTGAAACCGCATCTCCTTATCACCGCCAAACCTGTCGGCCAGAAGCGCATAGTAGTGATTGTAGATGTTCTGGCGCTCGCCGCTGCGGACGATGACCTCGGCAATCTCCTTTCGCTGGTGCTTGTTGAGCCTTAATTTCTGCACGAGGAGATCGGCGCTATCGCAGTCCGTGGCCGCGTGCAGGGCCACAAAGATGCGCTGCCGGACTTCTGTGTTGAAACCTTGCTCCCGCGCCAGTTGCCAGAGATCGGGAATACCTAGGTCATCACCCAACTGCGTAATAGTCTCGTCAACAAGATCATCGGCATCTTCGTCGTCGTCTTGATATTTTTCTTTCTCCTGACCACTCTGATTTCCCAGCCAACTAGCTCCCACAAGCCACCATTTACCCTGTGTTTCCGAGTCTCGTATATCCTTAAGGCCAACACGAAGCGGTTGCACGTCATGACTGCCCTTGAGCATGCCAATTCGTTTCCTCAACTGAGTGCGTTGTTCAGCGAGATCTTTGTTCCTGGCGACTGCCTTGGCCTTGTTATTCTGCAGCTTCTTCATCTCGTCGATCATGAACCTCGTTCTGACAGACATGTCCTTCGCGATATTAGGCTGTATTCGATTGATGATGTCGCGTAGTGCGCCTGGGTCGTCACGTCTCAAAGATGGCCCGCAAAGCTGAATGATCCTGAGCAAAAGCTCCGTGTTAAGTTCCGACAGAGTTTGTAGAAACAATCGAACGTAGTCAAAGATAAGATTACAGCCAATGACTTGCATGTTGTAAAGCTCGGCGAGCAACGAGACCAGGTGCTTGGATTCAGCATCCGACTGATCTCTCGAGGCTGCAGCGGTACGCTTTTCCAGTGTTTCGACGAGCAATTGCAAGAACTGCGCGCTGATCGCCACTCCCATGGTTTTATGGACTGCAGCAATGAAGCCGGCGACCATTGTAAAAAACGAGTCTGGTCGCTTCTCGGGGGAACGTACGAGCGCCATGATTAAGTCAACGAGGGAAGAGGTTATGAGCTGTCTCGGATTAGTCTGGTACAGGTCAGTGACGTCCTTGAGGATACCAGTCATATTATCATTTGTGAGCCGGTTGATCAAGCCCTGAATGCGCCTTCGGAGTTGAGCTTCCGCTTGATCGCTCGATGTAGTTTGTTTGCGCAGCGAAGGTGGCACATATTTGGCGACGTTGGTGGTTGGGGCAACGTATGGATTCTCCCGCTGCCGACGAACTGGTTCTTCGTCGCTTGCCTCAGAAAAGCCTTCAAAATTATCGTCTCCACTCTCGTCTCCGTCGTCATCATCTTCGTCGTCGTCGTCGTCTCCGCCGCCACTCCCTGGGCTGAGAAAGTTTATATCTTCATCGTCTTGATCCTCCCCAAATTCATCCTCGTCCATGCTAGTTACAGTATCGTCATCCTCGATAAGCGCCGGTCCGGAGCCTGCGGCCGCAGCTTCAGCTTTCCGGCGCTTCTGGGCCAGCCATTCATCAGCCTCCGCTTTGCGCTTGCTCTTCGATAGAGACCCTTGGTCCTCATCGCTGGTCATTCCGTCCAGACCTTCCAGGAGACTACCGAGACCGTCTTCATCGAAAGACTTTGGCAGTTTCTTTTTGCCTTTTAGACCGAGCTTCTTTTCTAGTTTTGCGATTTCTTTTTCATCACCTGCTATTTTGGCCATATCAGACTTGGAGGGCTTCGGGTTGTTAGGCGGCTGCTCTACTTCAGATTCGATCTCCTCGTCGTCATCCTCTTCCCCCTCTCCGTCTGCGCCTTCTTCGCCGTCCACATCAAAGTCATCCTCGTCGAGCTCATCGTCGCTACTGAATGGCAGCCCATTATGGCCGCTCTGGCGCAAAGGTTTCTGAAGACGGGAATTAGACGGCTGGCGAAGGGGCTGTGTGCTTCGGCGAAGCTGGGAGCTTCTGGCGTGTCTCTTCTGAACACGGGCCTCTTTTCTCTGATCCTTCCTCGAGTGCGGGCGTTTGTTACGTCCGTCCCCTTGCTGGATGTCAAGCTCCCTAAGTAGAGAAGAGGGGAGCGACAGCTTTCTCTTTGCGCCAGGAGCCATTATGAGAGATTTTATGAATCAGTGTCAAAGTGTGTGGAAGCTATGTAAAATGGACTTTTCGCCGCATGCTGTGCCGTGTCCTCATCTGTACGTGGAGACTGCATATACAACTTGTATGTTGAATAGTAGTCCTCGATGGAATGAATTTTTTACAGTGTAGTATAGGTACCTGGAGATGGGTGCTGTTTAAGGTAAATAATACCAATTTAGGTTAGTCGGTCCCTTTATTAGACCGTACCTGGTAAGCACACACCCTATTTGTACATGCAAAACGGTGTGAAAAGTTCACAGGTAACCTGCGCGGCTACGGTTGATAGCAGTGGCAGGAGCACGGAATGACCAGAATTTAATGCTATATTTGTTAGAAGGCAATGATAGTGGACTACGTATGCAGTATATATACTACACATACGTATGTAGGTATGTCTTGCGGCATGCAGGTGGAGATGTCTAGGTACATACCTTTTAAGGTTCAGACGGGAGAGGGAAAGAAACAAAAAGAAAAAGGAGCTATCACTTTTTTTTTTTTTTGGCTCGGGCACTTATCGAGCGACCCCGCCAATTCCAGGGTGGGATGGGCCGAGAGTGAGAGCCCACAGTTTCAAGTCCCACTGGGGCCTTAAGTTTGCTAGTATATGCGTACATAGTACATAGTAAGATCGGTTATACATTGCTATAGGCATCACATCCTCACCGCACAGCGTTTCTTCGCCATGAGTCATCTGAGCAACGACGAGGTATCCTCAAGTCTCTCCCCATGTCTACTCTAACATATGCTGACCAGCGCTGCGCGCCCGGCCGCAGTTCTTCGCGAGACTCGTCGAGCTCTTCGACTCGGCCAAAGGCAAGGACCACGGATCCATTGTCCTCACGCAAAAGAGACGTACGGCGCACACACATGCCCCCCTCCTCGCGCGTAGGGCTTCCATACTGACAAGACCACCGGCGCCACAAAGTGTCCTACGACCAGCCCGTCTGTGAACCCACCACCAGCGACGATGCCGGCCTCGCGGACCGGCACCCTCCGGGCCCGCTGCCGGTCCTGATCCGCGCGACCAACGCTAAGGGCAAAGACGACCGCAAGGCGAGCAAGAAGGTCAAGCTTTCGACCGTTGTGGACCCGGATGCCCTCGCCGCCTTCTTCGAGAGGTACGCCGACATCTGCAAGCAGGGCATGGGCTCGCTCAAGCCCCGAGACCGGAGTAGACGGAGGGGCAAGGCGAAGAAGAAGGCCAAGGCCGCTGTATGAACAACGGCCACAACAGCAACAATTCCATGAGCCCTGCCATGTTGCGCGTGAAATCTTCCATAATGAGGGTTCCCCTACGCAGGTTACGCGCGCCACCAATTGTCACGACTATCTGCGGCGCAACAGAGCTGCCTATACCAATCCGTCAAGAAAGGCATGTCCTCGCATCGTTCAAGGGAAGGAGGAAGAGGTACATGTCATAGGCCTAGTGGCTCGATCGGATGACTACTCGCGCTGTGCCGTCAATCAGCCCCGTCCTTCGCACAAGGCATGGCCACAGCGAGGCTATGAAGTCAGAGCTACCAAAGCATCTAGGTATTTCAACCATGCACTACAGCATCAATTCAGCCGAGGGTCCCACCATACGTCCTTCCCAGTTGGCACCAGTGCCTCTCAGGAGCAGGGGAGATGTATGGAGCATCTGTAACTATTATAGGGGACACCGCTCAGAATACAAAAAATTAAGACGAAACCAATAAACACTAAAAAGGCTTTGATAATCGCGTAGCACCCGAATCGCTAGGGACGGGACTGTGAGGGCCTCCACCACAATTTTATGAACACTAGAAGTAGATATCCATGGGACCGCCTCAGAGCCTCTCTGCTTCCTTCTCATTGAACCACCATGACACAGAGATAATTCAGGAAGCGAAAGTGGCGCCTCAATTCTAGTTCGCATACTCTCCCCTTCCTTTGTCCCACTCTCCCATAACGACGCAAAATTCACGTTGGGCCTTAGCCCGCCTCCTGGGAAGATGGCCCAGCATTGATGGATACCAACTGGCAGGCATGCAGCAGAGCGAGACGATCTGTCGTATCTACTGAGTTCACTCGCACAAGGTTAAATTGGGCGTTATCTCTCTTTTTCCCTGTCCTTAAATTTCTAGTTAGAACAAGTTGAAGGGTATCCTCTCCTATTAAGACGTTCCTTCGTCGCTTTGCCCACAATACGAACTAGTAATGCGAGGAAAAGGGGCGGATTGAAAATCAGCAAAAAGGCCCGCGTCAGGCATTGAATCGAAGAGGTAGAGATCGAGGGTAGGTTTCCAGCAAGACTATTTTCGGGTAAATTATTTGGATTTCAGTCGCATCCGATACTGCGGCTGATACTGGTCACAACACTTAGAGCCCCGATGCGCTGGTCTACTTAACATATAACCAGTATTACCCTTAATTGATACCGCACCGCGAGATCCGTAGCCATGCTTAGGGAAAAGAGGATGCTATTCGACATACAATTTAGTTAGTCGCACCCGATTTAGCCTTCATACTGCATCAGGAGCGGACTCTCATAATTTTAATACCAGACTGTTGATAGTGACGCGACTGATGAAAAGATAACTAGTTGAAAAAAAGAAAGAAAGAAATTAGAATGCCTGCAAAGCCTTGGCCGTAAGCACCTCGAATTTTATAAACCCAGTTAGACTCCCAATCGGTGTTGTAAACAGGTGCGCCCATTTCCACCCGTCCGTTCACACACCGGCGAAAGCGCTGACCACTCCATAATGTTGGCATCCAGTCGCGATTTCTCCGCAACCATACCTTTGCCGCAGCAGTGGGAGGTTGGGTGAATAGGGTGCCCCTGTGAGTAAAATCGGGTAACGATTATGGAAACAAGGAACACGATGGTACAGTTTTGATTGTGACCGGAGTCACGTAAGGCCTCGAGGCCGACCCTCAGTGAAAGAAATGCGTAATCGTTGGAATGGATATGGACCCGCCACAGTGGTTTTGTCTAGTTGGAATTATCGGAAAGATCCATCTCCTCGAAAAGCTAACACAGGACGAAAGTGCGGACCCTACATCATCTGTTCTTGCGATAGACCTCCATGAGCATCCGTGTCCATGCTGTCGCCACCACCCGGGGTGATGTACTTGACATAGCTCAAACCGAGAGGGCGGCCGCCGTACTGATAGCCCTGGAATTTAGTGATCGAGGTCTCGGCGGTTTGCTGACTATCGAAGCGAACAACGCCAGTTCCGCGCGAACGCCCACTTGGTTCGTATTGTATTTCGGCTTGATCCACTTTTCCAATAGTCGTGAACAGCTCGACGAGGTCCTCGTTGCTGGTAGACCATGGAAGCTGGAAGGGAGGCTTAGCGTCAGTTCGAGCCCATATACTTATTATTCCGATGCGGACGTGGGAGGACGACTTACATTGCGAACATAGATAGTATCACTAGGTTCGGTACCGGATGTGGCATGATCAGTGAATGGGTTCGGTGCAGCAGCAGCAGCAGGTGCAGTGTTTTGCTCATAGGGCCCGCTGCCTCCTCCGCCACCACCACCATAGCCACCACGGCCACCATATCCTCCAAATCCACCACGACCTCCGCCAAACCCTCCACGGCCACCGTAGCCGCCGAAGCCTCCGCGGCCGCCACCAAAGCCGCCTCTGCCGTAGCCACCACCGCCACCCCCTGCAGAATTGGCAAAGCGGTCCTCACGAACTTCTAGCAGGCGGCCTTGCCATTCAAACCCATTGAATTGCTGGATGGCACTGCGAGCATCATCTGGCGACTCGAACATAACGATGCCAGAGCCCTTAGGCCGACCGTCCGGACCAAGGTGGACATCAGCGCGAATCACTGCACCATTTCGAGCTATATGTTGTTTAGCCACTAGAGCACTGGAGAGTCATAACTTGGGAAGTATCCGAACCTGCTTGACGGAATAAGTCCTTCAAATCTTGCCAGCCCACAGTGTACGGGAGCTGTAAACAAAGTTAATACCTGTGCAGGGACAAAACGGCCATCTACAAAGGAAAGGGGCAAGACAAACGTTAGCAATGTAAAGCTGGCGGTTACCTCCCATGCCGCCTCCCATGCCACCGCCATAGCCGCCTCCGCCGCCGCCGCCGCCATAACCACCTTGCATACCACCACCACCACCAAAGCCACCGCGGCCTCCGGTCGCTCCGATGAAACGTGGCTCTGCCTCCCGGTCCTATTTCGAATCCTTAGCGAGATATCAATATAAGTTCTTGCGTCGGAGCAACCTTACTTCCCGTACGTAGACGAGCCGACCCATCAAGTTTTGGTTGCTGAGAGTGGCCACTGCCGTTTGCGCTTGCTCCCTTGTAGCATATTCCACAATTCTACAATTCACATTAGTTCATACGTCAAGACAACGCCAGGCCAGCGCGACCGGACGGCGTAGCAGTATTACTCACCCGCATCCCTACATGACCACATGGACAAAGGTCCCAACCCGTCAATCCATCGATTCCAACAAAGGCCAGAAGAGAAACCAAGAAAAAAACCAGCCAGAATCACGTGTAAAAGCCCACCTTCGACATTCCATTCGGAAGCTGTAAAACATCGGCGAAGAGAACCTCTCCAGCTGAAATTTTGTAATATCAGCAAAACACCCTGTCATTGCCATTTAACGTCACATGGGTGAGCAACTCACCCTGTCGCATGAAATCCTTAAGATGATGCCATTTTACGTCGTATGATAAATTTCCGACATACACACGCCGGTCTTGCTGCGATGCGTCTCGAATGTTGCTCATCATTTGCTCCCGAGCGGCAGCGCGCTCTTCGAACGATCGCTGAGGTGCAGCTCCAAACCCCGATCCCGAGCCCGGTCCTCCAGACGGTGCTCCGGCGCCAGTCATGGGAGAACGTGATCGCCTGTCTGTTCTACGATATTCGTCCCGGCTCCTAGACCGGCTCCGAGGAGTATATGAACGACGTCGACCCGAACGACCCGGACTCCTAGATCGGCCACGACGGGGCGAGCGAGATCTTTCGCGCTGTGACTTGGTATAAGCATTTTGCTGATGCCATCTCTGGGCTCCTTGGAAAACCTGCACGGCTTTGGCCGGAACAGATATAACAAGTAGCTTCTACTTAGTATACATAGAAGGGGTAGAAAAGTGGAAATGATTTGGCCCCATCTCAGTATGAAAGTGATAACGAATCGAGAAACGATTCAGTCCACAAGGAAGGAGAAAGACGATAATTGTACACGTCGTCGATACATGAGGAGGCGGCTTCGTGCTATTGTCCGACAGCTCCCATCATTTAATGGTAGCATCTACTCCACTTCCGTGCTAAGGCTGGGGTTGGAGCATGGACAAAGCCGAGAACTGCGGCCTCGAAAGATACTCGGCAGCAAAAGAAGCCCGGTCTCGTCTCATTCAGAGGCTTGCCTTCGGTGCTACGAGCACCTTACAGCAGTTCGAGTATAGGTAATACCGGAAGGGGAGATGAGTATTCAAGAGAACGGCAACAATTATAACTGATGCTTTCAAGTACATGGGAAAGCATAAGTACTTACTGGGCGGTAGGTGTCTCCGGAATCAGCTGTTGAGATTGCCAGGTTAGAAAATATATTTCAGAAGCGAAGAAGCAGGGAAATTGCACAGAAGGACAAGGAAGGTTTGGGTAAAAACGTTTTGCCGTAGTCCAGCGAAGACGAACAAAGACGTTGTGAATCTCGCGGGCCGTCCTTGCATACGCGGATCAAAAAAGTAAGGCCCGTTAGTGGATCGCGGAAGGGGGGCAACGAGTTTAAGGGGTGGGGAGCAAGTGACGGTTGCGAAGTATAAAAGGAGAGGCGAGGTGTACGTGTAGAGCGGCTGCCAATAGGTATAAGACAACCGGAATGAATGGGCAGAGCTCTGTGAAAAGGCAAGTGGAATGCTGATTGGGCAGAGAGGAAAGCGGGTAATACGGTGATGTGGGCACTACTACCACGGCAAACCATAGAGATGCTCACGCAATGGTAGGCCAGAGCAGTAACACGTCGAGGCCTAGGCAGGCAATTGACTCTGCATCCCTTGAGCATGCGGCTAAGGGAAGGGGGGATTGGTGGGAAGCCCGGGTGCTGGGTTGGTGGCGAGGTAGGGCGGGATTAACAACGGGGCCTATGAATGTGAGTGCAGGAGGAATATGTAGGCTACGATGTACGTGTACGCTTACAGCTTCTGGATGCGAAATGGAGGCAAGTAGGCAGGGAGGAGACATGCGGGAGAGGGAAACAGGCAATACACACAGCTTGTGACGGTATCAAACCAGGCTGCCTCCGAGTGCCGGGAGAGCTACCGGTAAGGGAGAGTAGACTGCAAAGCTACCAGACAAAGTAGGTGGCGTGAGAAAAGGGAATGGATTGATTGAACGACAGTAGTCAACACCGATATAACACAATTGGTGTGCAATGGGTGCGGAACTCCATCGATAATCCAATACAGGACAGGACAGGACAGGACAAGGGTGAAGGGTGAAGGGCAAAGGGTGAAGGTATGGAGAAAACCGCAGTTGTAGTTTGTAGAAGAGGACAATGCGAGACTTACCCATAGTAGCAAGGTTGATAGGACGGTATGACTTCTTGTCCTACTTCGCTGCCTTTCGAAGAAAGAAAAAATTTTTCTTTTCTTTTCCCTAAACAGAACAGGACTTTGGGGGATATGCCAGCGCCAATAGCAGCAGCGCTCAGGCTGTGTAATCTGTATGGAGGGGTGAGTGAGCCTTCAGAAATGACAAGGAGTAGGTCATTATGCGGGTGTTGGGGAGGAACTAGGAATGGGTGAAAAGGCAGGAGAGCGCAGGCAAGGCCGGCCGGACAGGGCCTCTTGTGAGCCCGTGGTTGCTGTCAGGTACCTATGTAGGCAGGGAAATACTACGCAGGGTACCTCGGGAGGAGGAAGACGCATGAGAATATGAACGCAAAAGACGGGAGCGCCGCTGCGCCCCTATGCATTATGTGGCTCATCACATCTCTGCATCTCTGCATTGGGGGCCATCCATCCATCCACCCATCCATCCATCCAACCCGGCGCCCGAGGTACGTCGCAACACGAAGAGCAATGACAGCGACCGTGGCAGCCTGCCTACTCGGTACATCGACCTACTGTAGGGTAGGGATGTGGTAGTAGCGTGCCGTGACGGAGGGTGGGAGCTGGGTGAGGGGATAGGGAAGGACAGCACAGGACAAGCCATGGGAACACAAATGCGAGCGCACACGCAATACACTGGCATCATACAGGACGTAGTGCACAATAAGGCTGTATGGCTGAGAATAGCGTGCAGCCCACGGGAGGCGGGTGAGGTCTGGATCGGATGCTGCGACTAGGATAATAGTGGTCTGCGAGCCAACGCCAACGCCAACGCCAACGACAATGCCCTGATCTCCAGAGGTCCGCAAGAGCTGGGTGCCCCCAACGCGAGTGGGCAGGTGTTGGTGGATATAATGGTTATAATGGTTATAGGGGAGGAGGTATGGATGTTATGTGAATGGGCATTATCAAGGACGTGCGAATGTGCGCGCGCGTGTGTATGCAAATGTGCTAGCGCGGCGCGTGTGCAATGAAGGGAGCGGATCATGCAGAGTAAGGTAGGTAGGTAGCGTAGCAGGCTCGGGCGCATATGCGACCTCACAGATGGCCTCCTGGTAAGACTACTGCTAGACGGAGCATGGATGGACGACGGAGCAACAGTAGGAGTGAGTAGAGGGAGAGGCAAGCAGAGGGACGTCCATACCTATTGAAAACCGCCCAAGATGGTGTGTACGGCAGATAGAGAGTGACGAGACGATGAGGCGACGAGGGTACCGTTTGTACTGAATAGGAGACACGAAGGACCAAGACGAGCGGAGGTTTGCACGAGTGGTGCAGCACGTAGTCGTAGTACAGCTCTCCCAAGCCTTCGAGATGCGCGAGATCCCCCAATGAGAAGGACAAATGGGCGACCGGACGATGAACACCCTGCCGGTAGGGCTTAGGTGCTTACAATGGAAGGAGAGGGTTTGTATGGAGTGACAGAGACGTGGTGGTGGGTGGGAGAAGTGGGAGACTCACGTCACGTCACGTTGGTCGGTCGGTCAAGTCGGTCGGTCGCTCGGCCTGCTCGGACCAGAATAACGTAGGGTTAGAGGGTAAACACCTGCTATTAGGCTTACGTGTGTACCTGGTAGGTCGGTAAGTACTGAGGTATCGTTAGCTGTGATAGGTCCTTGCACTAGTAGATGTACAGTAGCTGCAGCTACCTAAACGTACCTACTCACCTGTATACTGAAAGCTAGCTGAAACCGCAGCTTTGGCCGGACTCGTCCGTTTACAGGACTTGGATTTTTACTAGGTAGATAACTACCTGTCCCGCGCCTTTGGTCTTGTCCCTGTTCCTTGACTTTACTCTCTCTGTCTCTTCCTCATTCAGCTGTGTAAGTCTCTATGCTAGAGACAGATAAATAAGTAGGAGGACGCGTCGGAAACTGTTAAGTTAGTACTGTATCGGTCTAGACTCCAGACCAGAATAGACTCTGTCTTGTCGCAGGGCGGTGCAACCTGGCAAAAGCGGAAATGTATGAAAATTTGCTGAACAAGTTGCATACCGGTATACATTGCCTATGGATCCGTGATGGCAAGGGGAAAACAACTTATGGAGACTTCCAATTAGCCTGCAGTAGCTCATGCGCGTACCGATGTATACATATATACTTCATGGATGCGTGTGGGTATAGCAGGTACCTGCGGAGCACCGGGCTCTCTACTACACTATAAATATTAAAGCCGACAACCTTTAGTATTATCACTACAGTTAAGTTGAACATTATAATACTCTGAATCCTGTCTATGTACACATATACAGCTAGTATAGACATGATTGCCTTGCTCTTAGATACCCAAATTTGTCCTAAGCAAGAGCTATTCACATGTAGTATATATCATAGCACTACCTAAAACACAGAGACGGTACTGTTAGATGGTGTTATGCATAGTAGCTTAGCAAACCTATAACTCTCTTTCTGTCTCTCTCCCTATATGTATTTAATACCTAGGCACATAGATTAGTTTTGAACGCCGTGTGCCTCCGTGCCGAGCCATGTTTGTGTTGCTATGACGAGGCCTCTAAAAAGCTCTATATGTACCTACCGTACCCAACTTACCTACTACTACATTATATGCATGAGGAGGCACATGGTAGCCTATCCAGAGTTCGGATAGCCAATCTTGCTTACCTACCTAGATACCTACATAGGTACGTGGGAAGCACGAGCAGGTTAGCATTCGCAGGACGCTCAGGGTCATTTATATCAAGATGATTCCCACCTAATGATGAATTATATAATTATAGATTTAATATATGATTACCTAGTTTCTGATTTAGTTCTTTACTGCCGTTGTCTTTGATCTCCTTTTTCCTTCTCCTATGTAGCTGCCTCGCATTGGAATATACTATGTAGATGAAGTCTTTGGCAATGTGCTCTCAACAGATTCAGTTCTTATCTGAACCAAATAACCCAACCAACCTAAGGTTGTATGTCGTTGCAGATTTGACACAGAGAAGACAACGGTATTGGCTTCTCATCCGTGATGCTGTGCCCGACCATATATTGTTGTATTGCCAGCTCGTGTTAATACTAATCTATGGATGACCCGGCCTTCGTTGTCACATATCGTGTGCTGTTCTATCCCCCCTTTTATTTACTATTACCACCTATCCATCTATGACCTGACCTTTGTCCTTAGGGTCGCGGTAGTGATCAGACTGTGCACATTGGCGATGCCGATTTTCAGTTACAAGGGTCCCCCGGTTCTACAGGAGCCCTGATGTCAAATTTATCAATGGCTTTTTATACATCGACAGAGTCCGGTCATTGAGTACCTATACCGGCCCTCAGCCATTCTCTATCCACCAATGGCAAACGAGATAAGTAACGCGGTATGTATGACCGTACAGAAATGAATTCAATAGTTCCCTATGTTGTGCTGTTACGAGATACAGAGGTATCTGGTAGTCTGTACCGCGCTTACAATCTAATCCAAATCCTATAGCGAGAGTGTAGGTATGCTTGCTCAAATTTTGCGACTACTACTGTAAAATTGGACCCTCGTAAGCGAGTTACTATTGAGTATAGCAAGTTCCTATTGGTCAGGGCTCAAATGGGACAGGTAGATATATACCTCAATCAGTCCCAACCTGAGTTGGGTTTATTAATTCGGTGGCTTGAGGTGCCACTGGCCTATGAGTTGTAACAAGTTGGCAATGGACCTGAAATTACTGTACGGCATGTGTCTCCAAGACAGGCGCTGACACCACTAATATTTTCCTTACTATTTTGTATTGCTGGGTATATTATGTGAAAGTGCAACAGGTGGATTGCGAGACCACGAGTTTAGGGTAGCAAGTTTAGAACTTAGTGTACGTAGGTAGGTATGTAGTTACTTTGATGTTCGTTGGTGATAAATCGGTGTACTATTGTCGACTCTCTACACATGCAATGATTTAATATATACATGCCGCCCTTTCCTAGTCGAGATGGGAAACTTGCTCTTACTTCCGTAGTCACTAATCAGTTATCTTTCTACCACACACTCGGTTTGAACTAGCTGCCTATTGGGGGATTTATTTTAGCAATAAATATTTCCTGCCGTGTGGCAGATTCTTCTATACGTTCCCCACGCCTCAATCTCGCTTTGTACGGAACTATGGATATGAGTTAGGGGGGTTGTCCATCTGTCCTGACGCTCGCATGTGACGATAGAGCATGGGAGGCTGAAGCAGATCTGCAGGGCTTTTTATTAATACGATGTAGTCCTAGAAATTGACTGGTTACCAATGATAATTACATGTAGGCTTGTGGCCCCCATGTCAATAAAATGCCCCGATGATCTCTGTAGTGTTACTGGAGCGCAACATTATAAATGTCTACTCCCGCCTAATGCAGGCGCGAGGAGAATGCCAACAAGAGACATATCCAGCTCCAATCCCATAATAGTGGAAGTACCATTATTGTACTGCGACACAGTGGCACTGTATTTGCTCGTTGCTCCCTAGACGTACATCATACTGTGAAAGACTGCGGAAGCGAAAGGAAAAACGAGCTTAGTGTCCAGATGCCAATATTTCCAGCGGGCAAAGCTGTGGGTACAAAATAGACTGCCACAGAGTGGCAGTAGATGGGTGCTGGTTGATCTGTCTGCAAGTAAACTATTCAACCCGCAACCCGCAACCCCCATCTGGAATTACCGCACAGTTAGGCTGCTGGTGGCGTGCTTTATTGACCCGCCTCTTACTACGCAGACACCTGGCTACACGAAGGAGTTACGGCTTCAAAGTAGATAGAGCAGTGCGTCGATTCCGAACAGCACGAAGGGGCGGGAAGGGCTAGCTTGGATGCCCGACTCTAGGGGCGATGGTGGACAGAAATGCAAGTATGTAACCTTTTGACAGCATACCAAGGCGAGGGCAGTCTAGTCTCACCGCTGCAAGGCAACCAGATCCTCCACTGCCTGGGTTTGCTTAGCTGATTACTCGTTGCTACCCCTGCTCTGCCGCCTCACTCTGGGAATTGCCGTAATTGAAAGCGGACAAAGGGCTACATACTCATCAACATCGAAATGGTCACGTAGAAATCTATGGTAAAAAGGAGGCAAGATTGGTGTGGCTTGATGATCTAACCAAGGAGCTCCCTGGACCGGGTTTCACCGGGGATCCGTACGAACGCCGATTATCGAGCAACCCGAGGGCGACCAACCCGGGCCATTTGCCTGACTTTAATAATCAGCTTTGAATTAAACTTGGGACTGCACGACGGTTCCACGACTTCGCTAATCAGAAATCAGCACTTATTGTCCAAACCATCTCTCTCCGGACCTTGCCAGCGGCCGACTAGTGTTGAATTGAGAACAGCCACTGGGCCGTCTGGACTGGCTCTTATCCTCACCTACACGTGAAACGCCATATTGGTTAGATGGACCGTCCGGGTGTTCGGTATTTGATATTCTCTTCTGAGTCTATACGTTAGACAATGTCATCGGCCATCGGCCATCGGCACTCACGACGACCGCAAACAGGTCTCAATATGTCTCATCTAAGCGAGGGCTCAATAATTTCACTAAGACAGTCTTCATTACACCGAGACCTGCGGGATATACTATCCCGTGAACCCGCAAACTCTGCATGAGACAGAGAGCTGTCTATATATGGCAGTGTCTCGCATGAGGGGATCGCTAGGCTACTTATGTAGGCAGTTGCATATATATACTCTGGCAGCAGCAAGTCAACCTACATATTTCGCCGGTACCACTTACAGCACTCTCGTAATCAACGGCGTTGTCGATCTGAGTATAGGGGACGAGTGGCTTCAATATATTACTATAGCACGGTGAGGAACCTTTTATCTTCTCATACTAATAACGACTTTCTAGGCTTAGCGTTTGGTATACATAAGGTATTGTGGGAGAATATGCGCCAGCAAGAAGGCATATGTACACATTTGTTGTTGCTGCCCCTTGATATTACCGGTGCGATGGTATGTACCTATTGAGTTGCGTTGTAAGCTGTGGCTGTGTTCATGTACGTACTATGTACTGGGTAGTACAGGTATACTTACGCGCATGCGGCTAAAATTCTGCCTCTACGCATACTGTGTAGGTAGGTAACGCTAAAAGTTACCTACCGGTACCTATGAGACGAACCCCTACCAGAGAGCTGGTAACAAAAACACGACCCACGAACCCACCAGCTCTATCTGCGTTGGTGGGTCCTTGTAGGTCGGTACAGAACCGGTACAACAATCTTATCGATTGATCACCATGACGCGATTTTGGGATGATTGAGGTTCGCATTGCACCCGGCCGCCGAATCTACACCACCACACATAGCGCTCCCGCATCTGCAAATGGCACCATCAAGGGCTCTCAGGCGCATGACAGCGTTGCGTGGCGCCCAACCGGCAGCCCTACGGCGGCGCTTCCATTCCTACGACCACCCGGCACCGGCAGGCCCCTTCAACGCAAGCGAGCAGGCCATCCTCGCCGCCGCCTACAAGCACGTGCCCGAGCACGGCTTCACGCAGCACGCTCTGGCGCTCGGCGCCCGCGACGCCGGCTATCTAGATATAAGCACCAACCTCGTCCCCAAGGGCCCCTTTAGCCTGATCCGATACCACCTCGTGACGCAGCGGGAGGCGCTCGCGCCGCGGCGAGATGCCATTTTCTCCTCTGAGGAGGATGCGAAACTCACCACCGTGCCCGCGCGCGTGGAGCGGTTGACGTGGGAGAGATTGCTGGGCAACAGAGAGGTGAATCACAGGTGGCAAGAGGTAGGCTTGAGCACATCCCCCGGCCCCAAATACCGTTCACCCAGGAGACTGACTAAGCCTCCCCAGGCCTTAGCCGTGATGGCCCAGCCAAGCCACATCCCGGCATCGCTCCACGAGCTCGCGCTCCTCGCCGATGAGATCCACTTCCAAGCCGGCGACACATCTGTCGACCCGACCTGGTATACAAAGCGCGGCGGCCTGTCTATGATTTACGCTTCGTCCGAGCTGTTTATGACAAACGACAGCTCGCCCGGGTTCGGAGACACGCGCGCATTCCTGCAACGCCGCCTCGCCGAGGGCGCCACCCTGTCCAGTGCAGTCGGTAGCGTCACCCAGTGGCTTGGCTTCACTGCCTCGGCTGGCGTGAACGTGCTGAGGAGTAAGGGTGTCAGGATATGAATCGAGCCAAGCGAGCAAAGACTGGCTACGTGAGGGAGGAAGATGTCCCTCGGATAGTGTACGTTTAGATGATCAACAGTGGATATGCGTCGCTTCGTGGAAAGCATCGTTTGATGCATGTATATGCCGTGTCAACGCCACTTATGCGGTGTCATGTATATTTGCTGCGCAACCGACTCATAGTGATTAACCCATATTGTTACAAGCCGCCATGAAGCTTCTCTATCTAAGGTGCTGAGTCTAAATCGATGCACATCACTAGACTCATGTCAAAGAAATCGCTGCAAGGGGGATATCAGTGACGTAACTGCGTAGCTAGCCCGGACACCTTTTGTTTCTCATGAGCAAACGCTGACCCCCCCAAAACGCCGGTTCCCCAACTCCGGGCAACAAGCCATATTCGACGAGCATTGAGTATTCGTGCAATTCAAACATAATAAGTGGTCACACAGTTATTGCAGCATCTCCGGAAGACGTTGTTGGCGAGGGTCCGTGAGCCTACCAGTATTGTTAATTAAGAGCAGCTGCTTTGTCTGAGCTTGGATTCGTACCTGATAATCTTGACGTCCTTGTCAAGCTTAGCTCTGCCCTCGATAGCATTGGGCGTAATGAGGATGAACTGTTTGCCTACAGAGCGACGGGCAGCACCGATCTACCAGCTTGGTTAGCTTCGCCATCGCGGTCATCTTGTAATGCTGGATGCGCTCTACTTACAAGCATATTTGTGCTGATCGCACGGTTCACGTTATCCATGAAGACATCAAACTCGTCGAGACAACGTAGCGGAGAACCCATAGCATCCCAAATTGCGAGAAGAAGACAAATAGACGAGAAAGACTTTTCACCGCCCGAAAGTGTCTTCGTATTCCTTCCTCGTCCGTTCTCTCGTGTCTTGTCCGGCTCAACGATAACCTCGAGCTTCCGAGCCCTGTGGTCGAGAAGGAGCTGACCTCTAAACCCACGTTCGCTTAAAAGGTAGCCAAAATTGCATCGGGCTTGCGCCGACACATGCCTTTGGAATTCTCGGTATTTGGCTAGACGGTCCATCAACGCTTTCTTTAAAGAATCCGACGTCATTCGTATGTTTTTAACACCCTCCTTGGCGTCACGGTACTCTTGGGTCGCTTGGGTCGCCCGAGTGTTGATCTGCTCCTCTGAGGCACCCATCTGTTGTCTTAGTTTGCTGATTTGCTCACGAATCGACTCATATTTGCGCTCGATACTCTGATAAGTCTCTCCTTCTGGTATGTGTACTCGCGTGGGCGCGACGTCGCTCGCGTGTTTGATATAGTCCTCAACATACCCGGCCTGACGGTCTCGGGAAGCTTCCGCTTGTGTTTTCGCAACTTTTGCAACCTCGTGATTCTCGTGAGCCGCATTCTTCTCGCTGAGAGCAATGTGCCTGGCCGTCTGAAGTCTGTCAATTTTATCCTTGACCTTAGCTACACGTGTTTTATGATCAGTCGAGACCACTCTGGCGTCCTCTAGCTCGCCCTTGAGTTTTTCGACATCAGAGTTCATTTCGCGCTTCTTGATGACAAGTTCACCGTACTGATTTCCATAGTGGTCTTTCTTCTCTTGCGCATCTTGGAGAGCATTTTTCAAACCTTGCAGCCTATCATCGACGCCTTCGAAACCGTCGAGCTCTGTGTTAATTTGCTCTATGATGAGCTGGGCGTTGGCGAGTTCATTGTCCAGCTCCTGACTCCGTCGGCGGTGCTGAGCGATTGTTTTCCTGGCACGCTGAACCGCCTGCTCTGCGGTTCTTCTCGAAGCTTCTAGCTCTCGGTGTTCAGCCTGAAGTTGTGTTACCAGATCTCTGTAGTATTGAACTTGGCTGTCCTGGTCTGTCCTCATGCGTGGCTTATTTCCAAAATTAGTCGTAATAGGCGATGTATTGAGATTGCCGCGAATGTTCGTGATACGCGTGCCATGTCCTTTTCTCTTTTCCTGGAAGGCAAGACATGCACCGGAATTTTCAGGAAGGCCATCGAACATCACAGTTTCTGCCTCAGCTCGATTCTCTATGAGGAGGGTCTGCTCGATCTGATGGTTGATGATCATATGATCACGTACACGTTTGTCATCAAATTTCAGCACCCTTAGCACGGTATCGAATTTTGCATCAGGTTCTCGAAGGTTGTTCAAAGATGCCTTCCCTATAAACACGGGACATCCTTGAATCCGTAATTTGTCCATGTGGGCCATGAGCCGTACCTGATCCGGTTTGTTTTCGACAATGAAGCCACTCAAACTCGGTCCAAGGTATTTATCGAGAATAGGCATCCACTGAGTCTTAGTGAGTTGTACGTATGTCCCCAACGGCCCAATAGGTTTTTGTGCAAAACCATGATCATTTTCGATGAGCTTGAGAAGCTGACGGAGTCTTTGATCGAAAGCATCCAGCGGATCCTTCCGGTTTTGGTTGAGGGCTCGCAAACTTGACTCGGCAGTTTGCACCTCAGTCCGCTTTTGTGCAAGACTGCTAATGGGCTCTTTTGCCTTGCCAACCGCTTCTTGTTCCTCCTTTTCCAGGAGTTTCAGGCCGGCTTTATGTTCTATTATAATTTCTTTAATCCTCGCTTCGCTCTGACGAGCCTTGTCAAGCTCCTTTTGTTTCTCGGTGACTATTCCACCATTCATATTCTCAAGCCTCTGCTCTTCGTCACGAATAGATAGCTCGTAGTTTTTGACAGCCTTGGACCAGTTGTCGAGACTGCTGTGTACCTCTCTCTCTTCAGTGTGCAGCATAGCAATGTCTTGCTTGGCCGCTTCATAGCGTTCCTTGACCTCTCTTACTCCATCGTCTGCTTGCACCGCTTCTTGACTCGCGGTTTCCAGGACCTCTTCGGTCTGCTTGATCTTGTTGTCGATGGATTCAAGTTCGCGAGCCTTCTCGGCTATTATCTGCTCCGTACGGGCGATCTCTTGTTGTGCTGCAACAATAGCGTCTTCTTTTAGCTTGAGAATCTCCTCCTGTTCCTGAACTTGGGCCCATGCCAACTGATCTTTGTATACATGGGCCCTATGGCGCATATCATTCGACTTGCTGGCGGCATCCCTTAGCTTGACTGCTTTTTCGAACTTATCTTTCAGGTAGGCAAGATTCTCCTCAAGCTCGGTTAGCTTGCTTTCTTGATCTTCCAGATACTGGGTTAAAGTTTTATAATCGTCATCAAGCTGTTCAAGCTGAGTACCCTTAACGAAATAAGAATATTTCATCGCGGGTGTGGCGGCATTGAGGAATTGCCTAGCGTTGTCTTGGGATAAGACATTCAGAGGGTTATCGACCTGGAGACAGTACCACTCGACAATATCATCGACCTCGGCCTTCTTGGTGGATATTATCCTGCCGGCGGCTGATTTGACCTTGAAGCCACTGGAGCCGGTCTTCGTGAACCACCGCTCGCAGACGATAGAGTCACCGTAAAGGTCGGGCTTGTAGGCATCCTCGCCCTGGTTCTTCAGCCTGACCACCAGGCTTGCATGTTCGGTGCCTTCCTTGACGAAGCTCTTCAAGCTTCCGCCACGGTTCGTGGCACTGGCTTTCCCACCAAGGCATAGAGTGATGGCCGTCAAGACGGCGCTCTTGCCACTGCCGTTTTCGCCGACTATGAAATTTAGGAGAGGGCCAAGCTCGACGTGAAGCTTGACGTGGCACATGAAGTTGATGCAGGTAATGCTCTCGATAATGGCATTGTCGGCGGCATGGTTATCGCCGATGATGGTGGGTCGTTCCTTGAGACGCTGAGTAGCACGCTGGTCGTCTTGTTCGGTGTGCTCCAGGTGCCTGAAGTCTTGATCGCGTATGAGCTCGTACTGAGTTGCCGGAGGCGGCGCTGACCCATCCTCGGGCCCGACCATGGGCTCGTCGTTGGCGTCATCATCGTCATCGTCATCGTCATCCGCATTGACAGCGTGGCGAGCTTTCCGACTAGCTGTGTTGCCAGAGAGACGGGCTTTCTTCCGCTGTTAATGGCTGGTCAGTCCGCTCCAACGATAGCAGGGTTGTCCGGGTTTGCTATGGACGCAATCGACTAACCGTGTCGTTTCGAAGACTGGAGCTCGCCGCAGTTTCTGTGACGGCGTACTCGTCGGCAGATGCGTCTTCGTCAAAAGCGGCACGCCGTGAGCGCTTGGAAGACGTTGCGGAAGGCATGTTGGCGCCCGAGTAACGAGGCGCGATGTCGAAGATGCAGAATTATCTTGGGTGCAAGTAGCCTGCTGACTGCATCATGGGTTGCGGCACAAAGGAGGCAATAGGGCTTGTCTTCCTGATTCTTTTCCTTGGTTTTCCTTATGCGACTATCTAGACCTAGACCTCAGCTACGTGTGAAAACTAAGCGAGCTGTACCGATCAGTGAGATGAGGTCGGTATTTGGACGTATAGCTAGGAGAGAACGTTGGCAGGTAGGTGTGAAACTGCACTGAGCTAGCCTAGTTGTAGGCGCAACGCGTATTAAACACCTTCAACTACTTAGTGTATGTAGTGCACTCAAAAAACGCGATCAGACGCGATGCACACTAACTTTATTTGATCTAGTGCTGCCAATATAAGCACTAGCTTGCATGGCCCCAAGTGCCATCACAGAGCCCCTCGCCCCTCCCCCGCTGCAAATCAAGTAACCTTACTTGCGATTATGTAATGCTGGACGTTTTCATGATAAGCTCTTCTTTTCTATCGTGTTATTCTACGAGTATCTTTGCAATACTTTGCCCAATTACGTTATTTCTTCTGGGGATTATTGTTCTTTCTTTATCACTCTGGTCTAATTCCTATATGCAATGTTAAATCGACTTCTATTATATTAATACATAAGAGGATTTCAACACGGTCTTCTTTCAACGGAACGGGATAGCCCCATCGACTCAGCCCTTTCCGTTCCTGTATTCCGTCGTCTACATATTCTTGTCGATTCAAGAGATCAACATAGCCCATCTAATTGCGCTTTAACCTCGAACCTCCGGGGATGGACATTCAAGACCGGGATCAAATATGTCAAGATGGGCCTGAGTCGTTTCCTCGGAGTCTACCAGATAACTGTGTCGAATACATGCTCTTCGTATTGGACGGTACACTTGAGCCTCGCGCCTTGCTGACCGAGCTGGAAAATATCCGTAAGAGTGCCATGCAGTTGTGCCTTGCCACAACCAAGGATTACATCTGGCAAAGGGACTCCTTTCAGCTCCAGGTCAAGAGAACGAACGGATTAGTTTACCTACACGGCACGACAGACTACGGGGATTCTATTGAAGACGAGTGGCTGATAGTCTACCTATTACGAAGGCTGACCATTACGTTCCCGTCACTGTGGGTTCGCGTATTCGACAGCGATGGCGAGTTTCTCATGGTCGAAGCAGCCAACGTTGTACCAAAATGGCTGAGCCCAGAGATCGACAGTAATCGGGTTTGGATACACCAAGGGAAATTACAGCTTCTTCCCTTGTCGGCCAGTTCGGGGGCCAAACGCCCTCTTGCTCTAGCAGAAGCGGTTGGCCACATCAAAGCACATCCAGAGACCCTAGTCTATTCTCCTCTAATAGAAGCTGAAGCATTCTATCGCCTGGAGAAATACCCAGAGAACATCAAAGCGTTGATGCATCACTCGCTTATCACGATACCCAGGAAACTAGCGTATATTTTACATGAGCAACCCGCAGCAATAGCCCCTGCTATCGAGGCGTTCTATTTACGAGATCCGGTGGCTATGAAGCCGCTCATGCTTGGGTCACAAAGTTTACATTTCCCTCCAAAGGACTTAGTGACCGTCAGTGTCAAGTTCACCAAAGTACTTTTTGCACAGCTTAAATCTCAGCGATTCGCTGCGCCACCACTCTGGAGCACTATCATTAAATCGAATCAAGAGCCCAACTCTATCTCAGAGGAAGAACAAAAGCAATCTGCCCGTCTCGAACTAGGGATGAAGGTGACTAGCGGCTTCGAGATGCTTGCTGCCAGCGCTGATAGAATGGACAACCGCTTAGCGCGTGAATTCGCCATCCTTCTCGAGGACGCTGAGGAGGATGGTGATGATGTTTTACCTTCAGATGAGGAGATCGCGACTTGGCCAAGCTCCGACGACGACGAGGCTTGGTTAGACATCAATTTTGAGGATTTCGAAAATGAGCTACAAGGGAGACAAAGAAATAAAACAGAGCAAGCGACCAGCTTTGGCGACAGCAGAGCTCAAGCCGATTTGCGTAAAATAGTATCGCGATTTGAGGATTTCCTCAATGATGAAACAGCAGGCCTGGAGGGAGCTGAATTTGACGATATGGACCATGATAACGACTTTTCAGACAACGAAGAAGCGGATAGCTTTGGCGATAGTGGGGGCAGTGAGGATGAAGACAAAGCAGTCAGTTTCGATGAGGATCAATTTAATAGAATGATGAGGGAAATGATGGGCTTGCCTCCAGAGGATATGAAAGACCATTCACCACCAGCTCCACTGAGCAATCTTCATGAATGGAAGACTAGGAGAGGAGGGCAGGAAGAAGAGGAGGAGGATGAGGATGTGGAAATGGACGACGACGATGATGACGAAGAGGATATCAGGCGGTTGGCGGCGCAGATGGAGGCTGAACTGAAGGGTCTGGGAGCACTTAAGCTGGATGCAAAGCCGGAGGGAGTCAAGTTGCTGGACTCGAACGAAAGGGCGGCTCCGAACCAGGAGGTAGACGAAGAGAGCTGTGACGAAGACATCGACATCGACTACAACCTAGCTAAGAATCTCCTTGAGAGCTTTAAGAGCCAAGCGGGATTGGCTGGACCAGCAGGAAACTTGATGGGAATGATGGGTGTGAAGCTACCTCGGGATGAGGACGAAGAGCAAGAAGATGATGAGAAATAGACAATTGCCAGCAATGAGCCGGGGAGATGTGGTACAAAGTTTACTTGATGACGTTCAATGAACTTTACGTGTAACTTGAAATTTTGCAGGCAAGGAAACAAGACTCCATTCAACGTTGCACACCCTTTACCTACCCTCAAGTTAGTACTAGTAAGGGTCAGCAATACGCGACTAGGCAGGTAAGCCAGACCTTGATCCAGTAGGTACCTACCTATGTAGGTACTTAAGTAAGTACATACCTAGAGGTACCTAGCAGAGGCGGGTAAGTGCTTGACCCAATTGGGTAGTTTCGTAGCCACCAGTTACGGTGGCCCATAGCTAAAAGTGTGCCAAAACCCTAGCCCATACACCTATACCCTTTGCAGCCCCACACCCAGCCCCATAATAAAGAGAGTTCAGCTAATTAAAGTGTAAGAAAATATTATTATATAAGCAGAGGTCTCCGCCTGCAGGCACATGTTTATATGTACACCGGCTAGCAGGGCGTTAACCTAGTAAAAGTTAATCTGCGCATAAATGCAAATATATGCTTTAATATATATATATTATATATTTTAATAAAAAAAAAGCTTTATTTAGCAAGCTATAAAAATTAAAAAAAAATCTTATTATATAAATAATTAAGCAGGCTATTCGAAAAGGTTAACTATTTTTGTATATGTGCCGGCGTCGTGGAGTTATTCTGGTTTGAAGTCTGAATTTTAGGTCTTGGTGCTGAAGGTATGGGGTTTTGGCACACCTTTAGCTATGGGCCACCGTAACCAGTGCCGCTATTAGTGCCATAACAGCCGGCCGCCGCCGTCTCTACCACTAACCCGCTAACCTAAGCTACGACGTCACAGAACGGACGGCTGAGCCTATTGTTCACGGTCTTTATGCCTTGCTGATGATGGATCACAGGGCTGAAGGTAGATGCACCTGAATCAGTGCCATTCCCAATAACGCGACATCGTGACCTCGGCTTATCATCCCATAGGTCTGAAATAATGTTCATGTCTTTTGCCATACCTACGAGTAGGTACCTCTGCCGCTTCTTGAAGTCGCCAACGCTCGAAGTCGGCGATCCCTTCCACGACCACGCCTTGGGTATACCCGCGACGACGGTATAACGCAGCTACAACGAGAAGACGGGGCCGCAGACAGAACACCGCTGCCTTTGCCCCCGTCTCGGTCCAGCCATGTGGTCTAGTAGAAGTCTGGCGAGCCTACAGAAAACCTACGACGAGAGCTACCTGAAGTGCTCAACCGCCGCCTATTACGAGAGCCAGGTATGTGAACGGAACCGCCTTTCTCTCAAACAACAACGCCTAGCTTTCCCCCGCTAACGTGACTCGGTAAGGGTGACGAGAAGGAGGCCACGCTTTGCTGGAAGAACGCGCTCGATCAAATCCAAATTGGCACCGCCAGCAAGAAACACGGCGGCGACTACGTGCCCAAGTCCGAGACGGAACGTACCATCGTCCAGAGCCTGAGAGAACTTGAATCTCGATGCAAGGAGAGGATAGATCTGCTCGAGGCTCTGCGGTTGTCTCGACAAGACCTGCACGCCTCGGACAATGCGCCGCTGCGCCGTGGAACCGGACAGACGGCCGGTCCCGGCGACTCGTCGTCCCAGCCCGCCACGCCGGGCAAGGGCTGGATTGGGGACGGCACTATACCTGCCATAACATATCCTGAGCTGTTGAGGCCACCCCTGCCGCAGCGTCCCTCTCTAGCCTCTAGGGGTTCGTCGGAGCGGGCAGTCGTTGGTCGCCGTTCGTCGATAGACCAGATCCTGGACCAGTTTGAAGCCTCGTCCTCTACGCAGGCTCCGCTCCTCCCCCCTTATGGCTCCGTGTCTTCCGCAAAGGGCGTCCCGAGGCCGCTGAGCCCTGATAAGCGGACAATGCGGACGACACTGCGGTCAGGCAAGCCGGATAAGCTTCCCAAGCCAACGCGCACAACACCATCCAAATGGAACAAAGGTCCAGGTGCTAGCAAAGCAGCCACTTTAGCATGGAGCACCCGCAATTCGAGAACTAATTCAGACAATCCTATGGACCACCAGAATCCGTCACCTCAACTTTCAGAGTCACGGCGCTCCTACGACCAAACCGGACGCAGCTCGTCTACACATCGAGGCTACTGGGATAGCCATACGAGACGATTGGTAGCAACGCCCACCCCGCCCGCCTTGCCAAATACCGACTTCTCATCGGACACAGAACCAGTTCCCCGTATATCAGGTGATGACGCCGTCAATGCACCATCGGCGCTTGCGTTAGGCGCGGCTTCGAGTGCCTTGAATGCATTGTCTTTGCAAGAACGTGCAATACCAAATTCGGCTAGTAAGCGGCGCTCACTACCAAGGAAAACAACAGGATCAGATTACCAGTCAGGGAAACACAGTGGCTCTGGTTTTGGATCGTCGAAAAGTAGGCTCAGGGCTGATGCTCATACGCCAAAAGCATCCCCCGTCGAAGACAGACGTGCTGAGCCGAACGACTCGAAAAACCCTACTAATCAACACGCCAGTCACGGTCAGGAAGAAGAGTCTACTTCATCAAGCGAAGATGTCACAACGGGCTCGCGCAATTCAAGGCGTAAGGGTAAGCAAAAGGCTACGCCGGTAACTAGTGATCCCGAGTCTCGTTCGTTAGATAGCCCCCGAGAGGATGAGGGCGACCAATCCAAGAGCCAATGGGAAAAGAGAAAGAAAAGGATCCTCAAAACTCTACCCCCAGGCGTCGACGAATCGGCCGCAAAAGCTATTTTCAACGAAATCGTAGTAGAAGGTGATGAAGTCCATTGGAGTGACGTGGCTGGCTTGGAGGTGGCCAAGAATGCCTTGAGAGAGGCTGTGGTGTATCCGTTCTTGCGACCAGATCTATTCATGGGCTTACGTGAACCAGCGACGGGTATGCTGCTCTTCGGGCCTCCAGGTACAGGCAAGACCATGTTGGCTCGAGCGGTTGCAACGGAATCGAAGTCTACGTTCTTTTCTATCTCGGCTAGTAGTCTGACGAGCAAATACCTAGGTGACTCGGAGAAACTAGTGCGTGCTCTATTTGCACTGGCGAAAACCATGGCGCCTAGCATCATATTTGTTGACGAGATTGATTCTTTGCTGTCCCAGAGATCAGGGTCGGGCGATCATGAATCAACGCGGCGAATCAAGACAGAGTTTTTGATCCAATGGAGTGATTTGCAACGAGCTGCGGCAGGCCGTGAAAGCCCGGGTGGCTCCAAGGACCGTGGCGATGCGAATAGGGTCCTCGTCTTAGCAGCAACCAATTTACCGTGGGCCATTGACGAAGCCGCCAGGCGTCGGTTTGTAAGGCGGCAGTACATCCCGCTGCCGGAGCCAGAAACGAGAGCCATACAATTGAAGACGCTACTAGGCCAGCAGAAGCATAATCTCACAGATGCAGATATCATGAAGCTAGTTGAACTGACAGATGGTAGGACTGCACCAACTAGAAAATCGGCTGCATTGTTAAGGCTAACAATACCGCATTAGGATTCTCTGGATCTGATATCACAGCACTGGCCAAAGACGCAGCCATGGGCCCCCTCCGCTCACTCGGTGAAGCTCTGCTCCATATGACAATGGACCAAATCCGACCTATCGAGCTAAGTGATTTCCAGGCCAGTCTTCGGACGATACGTCCTAGCGTGAACAAGGAAGGACTGAAGGAGTACGAGGCGTGGGCTAAACAGTTTGGTGAACGTGGTGGATGAGGCCACCATTACACGCGTACAATCTAGAGGATGATGAGTTGATAACCCCTAGACAAAGCAACCACGTCTAAACCACATTGCAGTAATAGACGATACCCTAGAGTCCAGGCAGCTAGGGCCATGAGCATCGATTTAACATATCTTATAAATCTGTATATCGGTCTTCGTTTGTCCCAGCTAGTGCTGTACATAGGTAGTGTTACATTTTTGGTATATATATACACGTGTGGACGCGTTAGTATCCCGGCGGCAATTCGCCAATCCGACTCTCTCCCTTTTCCTCATTCGACAGCTATACGAGGCAAGCTGGGCCAGTCTCTCGTAGATTGAGTGATTCATAGTCGAACGCGAAGAGTTATCATCACTTGGGCTCGTGTAGCCTTCACTGTCACTCTTCCCTGCTATACATCCTCGATGCGCCTCTGGCAAAGTACGTAGTGAAGGTTCGATGGGACTGATATCGTCATCAAACCCTACTCTTTCCTTAAATAAGATACCAACCAACGAAGAGACTAGGGTATAGCGCTGCTCTTCTTCTTCGCAGCGTGGCAGGTACCGCCATCATCATTACGACGGCGTCGGCGGCGCACCAGTAGCACGAGCAAGAGCCCTCTCTACATCTCTCATTAAATTACCCGCATGGGCAGTAGCATGGGTCGCATTCTCAACAGCGCGGGATAGGGCCCTCCGCTCGTCTTTGGCCGCGCGCTTGGCCATGCGCTCGGCGACGCGCTCTTCCATGGCCGGCACGGGCGGCCGCTCGTCGATGCCGGGCCCGTAGGGCGCGATGATGTGCTTCACGACGTGCCGCACGTGCTGCGACTCGCGCCACGACGGCGTGATGGCTACGACGTCGCCCTGGCGCAGCGAGTTGGCCGGGTCGTGGACGAGCTTGAAGCGCGGGGCTTTGAACCACTATCGGCGGGCAGAGAAAAAGGTGGGTTAGCGATGTCGTTGAAAGGTCGGGTCTCAGTTTTCTCGGTATTTGGTCAAGGAGGAGTTGAGGTTTGCGATGGTAAAGGGGGGGGGGGGGGGGGGCGCGGGGGGGGGGGGCCAGAAAATAAAGTACCTTATTGAAAAAATTTACCCATAGATAACAACCCAGCCCCAATTTAACCGACTTGGCCATTAGACCCCCCCACCCCAC
>MU397361.1:0-81143 GCA_022578865.1 Xylaria sp. FL0043 | reverse complement strand
TATAAAAAACTTATTATAAATATAATTTAAATATTTTTATATTTTATTTAATTTATAAAATATATATTATATAATAATAAAAAAAATATAATAAATTTAAATAAATTTTTTAATTATTAAATATAAAAGTTTATTAAATAAATAATTAATTATAAATATAAAACTTTAAAATATAATTAAAATAATTTTAAAAAATTATAAATATAAAATTTAAAAAAACTTTTTTTAATAAAAAAAGTTAATAAGCTACGTAAGCTTAAAAGCGTTAAAAATAATAATAATAACCGCGCAAATAATTAAAAAAAAATTAAAAGCTTTTAAAAAAGCAGTAATAGCGCTAATAATAATAATAAAAATAATAAAAAAAATAACAAAAATAATTAAAGTAGTAGTAATAATATTTAAAAAAAATATAATATTAAATAAAATTATAGCGCGTATAAATTTAGCTTTAAAAATTTTCTTAAATAAATAAAATATAATATAAAAATAAAAAAATTTTTAATAATAATTAATATAAATTTTTTAATAAAGTTTATAAATATATATAAAAATTATTTATAATATTTAAAATATAATTTTATAGCGCGGCTAAAAAATATACCGCTATAAAAATAAATATTAAAAAATTAAAAAAAATTTATTAATTTTTATTATTTAATCGCGTAATTTAAAATATATTTATAAAAAAATATATAAATATTTAAAAATATAGCGCTAGTAATATAAACCGCGTACTATATTTTAGCAGTAAAAATTATTTTATATATTTCCGGTAAGCGTAAAACGCGCGCATTTATAATAAAGCTTAGCGCAAGCGGCAGCAGTAAAAAAGCGTGCGCGGCGCAAGAAAATATTATTAAAGCTAAAAATAACGGCTGAAATAATATATTTACGGCAAAAAGTCGGCATGCTTAGGTTAATAACAGTAAAAATAATTAGCGTGCTTATAAAAATAATTAAAGCGCGCAGCAATAAAATAAATAAATTTATAATATTAATATTAATAATATTAATAATAATATTAATATTAATAAAAAAGCTTTATATATTTATTAATAAATAAAATAATTATTTTAAAAATATTAAAATATTTATAAAATATTTATTAGTTAAATAAAAAAATTAAGGGCTAATATTATAAAAAAACTATATAATAAATTAATAAAATTTTTTAAACCGGTTTATATAGCGCGTATGCGCGCGTTATAATAAAAAAAAAAATAATTTATTAAAAAATAAACTTATAAATAATTTAACGTTATTTATAAATATTAGCTAAATATATTTTAAATAATTATAAAAACGTTTTAATATATATATAAAAAATAAATATATAAAGCTTAAAAAAAAAAAAAAAAAAAAAGCTTATAAATAATAACGTAAACTTAATAATTTATTTAAAATAAGCGCGCAAAAATTAATATTATTTAAAAGTTAAGCTTTTAAATAATAATATATTGCGACGTTTTTATTATAAGCGCTAATAATATTTATAAAATTTTTATTTATTTATTTAATAATTATAATAAATATATATTTTAAATATAATAATAATAGCGCAAGTATATTAATTATATTAATAAAAGCGTATATATATTTATATTATTAGTTTAAACGTTTAAAATAATATTTTAAATAACTTTATAACTTTTATAAAATTATAAAACTAAAAAATATATTATATTATTATAAGTTTTAAAAACCTTAGGCTTAAATAAATATAAATTTACCTGCTTGCATATAAATATTAGCTATTTTTTTTATATACGGTATTTAAAACTTAAACTAATAAAGCTTTTAAATTTATCCTAGAAAATCCTATAACTAAAGAGTGCACTAGTACACTTCCATTAGCTGAGCGCGTATCCACAGTAGCGCAACAAAATCTCTTTCACCCCGGCTGTATAGCTATTCACGAATTGCAATTTATAAGAAAGAAAGGCAATGTGTCTCGTTTTAGCACTTTCTACAATATCGAACCTATTTTGTTCATAACAAGAGATGACTATGTATCCATATCAAACATCCTCAGGCATTGGACTTTTAGTCATCGTCTGGCTTATCTTTTACCTCGGCCGTGTCGTGTATAGATTGTTCTTTCATCCTCTGGCGAACTTTCCAGGTCCTCGATTGGCTGCTGCAACTCATTTATATGAGATGTATTATGAGTTGATTCATGAAGGGGGCTGTCAATTTTCTCCTAATGTGAGAAAGCTTCATGCGATATATGGTCCTATCGTGCGGATAACCCCTGATGAGATTTCTGTCAACGATGCATGTTTTCACGACAAACTATACGCGCCACAGCCGGCAATTAGAGATAGGCACCCAAGCTTTTCTGCGATGCTGGGAACTACTAAAGGGTCATTCAGTACTCCTGGCCACCAACTGCACAGGAGTAGGAGAAATGCGTACACGCCATTTTTTTCCTGGTCCAATGTTATGGCATCCGAGTCTCTAGCTCTGAAGAAAATTAATCATCTTTGCGAAATTCTCACAAATAGAAGGGACCGACTGCTCGATTTTCGGATATACTTTGCCGCTCTTAGCTTCGACTCGTTCTTCACTTGGGCGTTCGGTAGCTCGCTTGACCTTTTGGACAACCTTACTTTGGCTAGACAATGTACTGAAACCGTCGAATTCCTTGTCACTTCTGCGCCCATAAATAGGATGTTCCCATCTGTTGTATCCTTGGTCAGGACAATACCCCGTGTGGCGCTCCGAAATCTCTCTTGTCATATTGATCGGATCTTTGATTTACAAGAGGTAAGGATGAACACTTCCAGAATACGAACACGCTGACAATGGGTATAGCTTGTTGTTCAGTCAGCTGAGAGCTTTGTCTCTCACGGGCCAACTTCATCGAAATGGCCATCTGTGAATCCGCCTCCATCAGATGTCTCTGACCCTGAAACATTATTCTCGGTGATCCTCCGAAGTCGGGCTCCTGAAAGTGAGAGATCACCGACTCGCATGGGACAGGAAGGCTTGGAAATGTTCATGGCGTCTTTCACACCGGGCCGCACGATGCTATTGGGCATGTACTATATACTGTCTCACCCAGAAGTTCATCGCCGCCTTCGCGCGGAATTGGACTGCATCAATCCTGACTTATCCCAAGATCTCACATATCGGAGGTTGAACGGTCTTCCATATCTAGTAAGTCAGAAACAAGATTTTGAGAGGAAAAAGGTTGTCTAATAAACGAACAGCGTGCAGTGATGAAAGAGGTCCTTAGAATTACCTTCCCCGTCGGAGCTCGCTTGCCGATGATTTGTCATGAGGACATCAACTTCAATGGCTGGACCATCCCCGCCTACGTGAGGAACACCTTGGCAGACTCTGCAGGGTTACCAGGCTGGCTAACAGATCTTCCAGACCTCCGTATCTGTCAATCATCGAACACTTCTTCTTGATCCGAATGTATACCCAGACCCTCTGGAATTCAAGCCAGACAGATGGCTCGACCCCGAGCATGCAATTGACGAAAAGAGGTACTTTGTTGCATTTGGTAAAGGTGGCCGATCATGCCCGGGTAAAGAGTACGTTATCACACCATACTAAAGGAGACAAGTATCTAAAGCCAATAATAGTTTTGCCACGAATCTTGTTCAGTTAACCCTGGCCACTCTCACCCAACGCTTCGATTTTGAGATTATCGACACAACGTGGAAGCGAGATGTGGCAGTCAGTCGCGAATCTACATTGACAGCTCCATCATTTGGCAGCAACGGAGTGAAGCTAAAGTTGGTGGCAGCTCGAAGATGCTGGCCTTACTGACAAGTATTTAGAGTTCTCTGCGGTGGATCTTTGTTTACAGCCAAAATTGACGTTCTGGTCGCTGTCTAGAAGGCTGCCTAACTACTGAATATCCTGCACCCGGGACACGCTCTCAGGAGTCAGGAATCTCCTTCGTCGCGCAGAAGTTTTGTGATAGTGTCGGGTAGTTATGCATTTCATGACATCACTTCCTACTTACATAAGCGATCTCATAGAGTCGCAGAAGTATTCGAGTGAAGAACTAGATTATAATTTTATAGAGGCTAGCAGCCCGTACACAGTGACGATTTCATCTAGTGCTTTACTTATTACCGACCGGCTGCTTATTTGTGTTATACGGCTCGGCGAGCTTGCTACGGTAGATATGCTCCGGACGTGCCAAAGTATGCATTACTTTGTCCCCTCACTACCTAGGTATTCCAACACGGACATGGATTGGGGTATGGGCGCGGTATGAGATCACAATGAATATCCGCCGCACCCCAATAAGCAATTAGTTGTTGGTCGTGGATGATGTAACACTACGTCGCAGTATTGGATGTGGTTGAGGCTGCAAAGATGGAATGTTGTGGGACCGATCTGCAAGCCCACCAACGTTGAATATGGCATCCAATCGCTTCATCAATTCAGCAGCAGGCTGCCGACGTACATAAATCCCCAGCTCCTCATTGGTGATGGGTTGTCAACCCCAATATCGAACCGACGCCGGAGCGATTTATCGCCAGGCTCCCAACGTACATAAATGCCTAGCTAATCGTTGGCGATGAGTACAAATCGAAATAATGGCATACGATCAAACTATGATGTCTTCCATCCACCAATCCATTAGTGGAGATCGTCCGTGGCACCCCAATCCTACCAACATCGATGCAATCCTCCATTTCTGGTTTTGCCATTCCCAAGGGCTCGAGAAATGGTTCAAGGCTGATCCTGTTGTTGACGATGAATGTCGAGTCTGGACGTGCTGGGTAATTGCAGCGAGAAGCGGACGTCTTTCTTCTTGGGCGAAGAGTGCAAACGGTGCCCTCGCTCTACTCATCCTGCTTGACCAGATACCGCGAAACGTTTACCGTGGAACACCCGAAGCTTACACCTCTGACACACAAGCCCTAGAGCTCGCGCTTGACTCCGTTGCACACGGTCTGGATCTCCAAGTGCCCATAGAGCGACAAATGTTTTTCTATCTACCAATCCTTCACCACGAATCCCTAATGGCCCAGCTATGTTCCGTGGGCATGTACCAAGCCATGGTCTCTAGAGCCGAGCCGGGAACTGATACACACAAGCTTCTTGAAGGCGCCTTGGGTATGGCAAGGAAGCATCTTGACATCATAGTTCGGTTCGGGCGATTCCCAAAAAGGAACAAGGCGCTAGAAAGGGAAAGTACGCAAATGGAGGCTGAATATCTAGAGACAGCAACGCTCGGGGCCTTGTAAGCATACTCAAATAGGCCGCGTGGGGGAGGAGAGGAACGAGGGCTTGCGAGGCAGGGATAGCAAGGGTGCGTGCTGCAGCAAACAATGGAGAATTGTACTTGTACTGTCACTCATCAAAACTTATCCTTCCGGCAAACCTTCCGGAACCTGCAATGTGACCCAAAGATGACTGTTGGTATTTTGATCTTCCCGCTTGGGTACAACGCTGCGACTAAAGCGTCATACACCGCGATCGTCGTCTGGGACAGGGAGGTATGCATGACGGTGGGCCATTAGCGCCAACAGCGCAAGCCAATGGAGATGAATATTCGGAGATAACTTGGAAACATGAATACCAGCCTGGGTATTGGTAGACTAAACACCATGTATCGCAAGCAACCCTACAGACTGCCCAGGTGGTATACAGACTAGTGTGTAAAGTAAATGGTGTATTTCATTGTACGGTAATATTTCTAGGGTTATCTCCGCTAATGGCCCTTCACAGAGTATGTCAATTTTCCTGTACCGGCCAGGGTATGCACAGCTAGCTCAGTACGCAGGTATGAATTGCTGGACACTGCAGCCAATAACTCACCATGACCATGGGCACATGAAGAATACGAGTACCAACTGACTGTATTGAGATGCAATGACATCCTCCGCCAAGCCTTGGGTTAACCCCGCGCCAGGCGAGAAGCCCTGGTCCCCAACCTGGAGGATGCTGCAAGAGCCAAAAATGATACTCGGGAGTGTGACGAAGTAAACCAGAGAACCAGATGAACGATACGCAGTACTTCCAAATGCACGATATTACAGAGCCTGGGTACAGTACGTGAGCGTATTAGATAGAATAGGTCAATGCTCGTACGTCGCGCGAGGAACAAGTTATAGATTGATTAGTCCTCGTTAGTTCTTCCTCCCAAGAATGCCAGCGGCCTCGGCTTTCCCCAGAAGTCACAAGGATTGAACCTCCATGAGCCATTGCGAGCAGCAAAACCGTACTTGGCAAGATATGGCATAATCCAAGGGAACGGCGGAAAGTCGTGTGCGCCTTCATACGTCTTATCAGCAGACCCCAGAACCAAGGGTACCATTTCAAACTGTAATCTATTAGTATCAGACCGCAGTATTCAATACACTTGATATACTCACCAGCAGCGTCAAATTTCCTGATGCCTTAGCTACTGCTTCCGCTCTGGCCCAAGTCTTCTTGTATTCGTCGCTATCAAGGTCACTCAATTTAAGCAAGATCTCAATCTCAGCATAGAGGTGGTCTGTTAAATCTTTGCTGAAGCTATCAATGATAGACCGCATGCCTTGGGGACCTGTCCATTGGTATTGCTCAGGCTTCGTACTAGTCGAATAGGATTCCAGGTTCTTCAATCCTGCTTGAAAGGATTCATGCTGATGCCGAGGCTCATCCATCAGCCCAGGTCTACCACTGAATTTGGCCATCTCGGGGAAGATGAACTCTTCTTCGACCCAATGATGATGGTGGACCATTTTGACCCAGCATCGAACATAATTCAGGAAATCTGTCACATCTTTTGCTCGATACTTCGTATCTGTCGAAATTGGAATGTGAGGTCCTTGTTGGAGAATTGCGTTCAAGCTTCGTATCAAGACATTGTGGGCGTGTGTCATCTCTGAAGCGGCCGTCAAGTAAAAGTGGTCGCTCTGGGTTTACGTCAGCATTGTTATATATGAGGCCTTGATGAACTACCTTTCTCTTCACCGAGGGAGTCTCGATTAATGGGAACGGCTCATCAGCCCATGAGGCCTTGTTCGGTTTCGCGGTCATGTTACCGTAGAGGACGAAGATGGGTGATGAAGGATGAACGACGATCAGAAAAGAATTGAGCGGGCATCGAAAAAACAAAGGGCGCGTTACTATTTCAGCTTGTGCTCTTGGCAATATTATGTCACATCGCAAGCGCTTACATATGCAGGCTACGGTGGAGGAATGTACACTAAGCTGACAGATGAAATGTTCCATTAGCGGGTTTCTCACCAAAACTCACCACTTTCGCGATGTAATAAAACTACCACAAGTAGCTCCTAGAAATAAAGAAAAATTATAAACCAGTACTTAGTTATCTCAAGAATAAGAATATAATTTTTTTATAATTTCTAAAAAATTTTGCGTATAGATTAAGCTTTAAAGTGAAGGTAGCGTAGAGAACCGTACAACTGCCGCTAATATTGGCGGATAATATTCGCTTGTCGCAACTCTTTTAGGTTTCACATGAAATAAAGCAACTAAAATTACAGGTAAAAATAAAAAAAATTAGAACTTTATTTTTAAGACAATTGAATACTTTAAAATGATTTTTTCTTAATTTTATTGGCTAAATATAGTAGTTTTATAGCTAGCATAAGTGGTAAGTTTTGGTGAGAAACCCTGCATGGAGCATTTCATTAGTCAAGTGGGTGTAGCATCCACTATACCCTGCAAAAACATACATATAGGTAAGTGAGTACGTACCGAGTATTCCCATGTAAATGTAGGACAGCACAACACCGTATGGTAGTATAGTGTCTGCAACCTGCTAAGGACCTAACTTAAGCGAATAATCTTCCAACCGTGCCATACTTATGCATCATAAAACATCACGCGGTTGTACCGCAGCCGACAGGTCAGACGAGGCAGGCTACAAGTTGCAGCCTGCAACTTCGGACATGTCTCCTAAAACGACAAATGATTCACATGTTCTTATATCTTAATGCCACACCGCGTGCTGCGCCGTAAATCCTCATGTGAATACGCAGGATTATAGGAAACAAGGCAGCTTCCAATACCCCAATTTGGAACTGAGACCCTGCAGGCTGGCTCATAGTATCCATTGTTGGCAATATGCTCCTCGTCTGTTAGCTGAACGAGAGCTAAAACTGGTACTATACTATGTCCCCCATACCGAATTGTATATCTACACGGCTTCCTTGGGGTAAAAAGGGCCTTTATGGTATACCATCGGGCAGGACTCAGTACGTAGAGCCAATCTCTGCTTCGTCGTTCTATCTTGCTCTTTTCAAGTTCTCAGCATTACCACAATGGCCTCAACTGGCTCAAACTCATTGACTCCCGATCAGATCGCTCGATCAGATGAGACCAAAGGCCCGGCTCTAATAGCTGGGTCCTCGTTCTTCATTGTCGCATGCACATTGACTGTCGGGCTTCGGCTAGCTGCCAGAGTCAGTCGCCACATAAAATTCGGTCTGGATGATTGGCTGTCCGCGATAGCTTTGGTAACTACGATAGCTCAAGGTCAAACAGTTTGTTCATTCTAATAGTTCTCGCAGCTTTTTCTCATCCTCTACGCCGTCACTACTATCTTAGGTATGCGTGTGAGATCTGCGTCTGATAATCTGCTTGTGCTCTAACTGTAAGGTGGAAGCTGTTTCTTATGGTTTGGGAAAGCACGTATGGGCGGCGGACCCGACAGTTGCATACAAGGTGATCGAGGTAAATCTATTTCCTTACTTTATCCCATCCAGGATCAGATAACCGACTATAATTATGTACAGATTGGCCTGTTCAATGCCGTCATCTACGTGGCGGTCAATTTGTTCATCAAACTATCTATCCTAGCCTTCTATAAGCGCATCTTTACGTTGAACGTCCTTTGGTTTCGATACTCTGTATACGCTTGCTTCATATTTACAACAAGCTGGTTTATCGCATCCCTATTTGCTGCTATCTTCCAATGGTATGGGATTCCATCAGTTTCTGAACGTTAGATACCCGGTGCTAATAGCTTACAGTGCTCCGGTACACTTTTTCTGGAGCCAATATGATCCTAATCTGATCCCAAGACCTAAGGGATCATGTTATGTCAACGGTCCAGCGCTTGTTATTAGTTCAAGCGCATTGAATTCTATCGGCGATATCGGCATATTGGTTCTTCCTATCCTTATGGTTTGGCATTTGCAACTCCCTCGATCAAAGAGGATCGCATTAGGTCTAGTCTTTGCCACAGGAGCTTTGTAAGACCAAATCTTGCCATATCGCATTTAGACTCATGCTAACACAACCAGAGCCATCGCTGCCGGCCTAACTCGTCTTTCTCAATCCGTTTCAGTGCGGAGACAAAATATAGACTCGACTTGGATTACTGCTGACATATATCTGTGGACTGTAATTGAAGCCGGCGTGGGGCTGATTTGTTCCTGTCTGCCAGTAATCGGACCATTCTTCGGCTTGATTAAAGACAGAGCAAGCTGTTACTTATCCAATCGATATTCTAGAAAAGCTATGCTCGATGTTACAGATCAATCTTCAAAGACTTTTACCCAACCGGACACGCATCCTTCTCGTTTGACAGAAGTTGTCGGAAGTTCCACTACAAACCTCAGGCACGAGTCTATCGACAGAGGAGGTATTACCAGGACTGATGAGTTTGATATGGAAAGTCTTCGGTGTATGGGCAATGAGTATGGAGAAGTTCACTGAATTGATTGAACGAGAAACGATATAATTATCATGTAATTACGATACGTTTATGCTTCTAACTGTATTGGTTGTGATGCCACAAACCTTAGAGACATAACCACATAATATTTGAGATAAATTTGATTTCTTGGCTAAATGTACTCTACTATAGGTAGGGACCCTAGCGTGCAAGGGCTTTTTCAAAACGAAAACTCTATCAAAGCCATAACCTGTAGTCGCGTGAGTAGCTGAAAACATAGGTGAGTTCCAGGCATGGTTAGTTAGGTAGGTAGATATTCTTCATTCTTTTCAGTATTACTTCGGCCTAGTTAGGCGCGATAACCAGAGTCCGGGCTAAGGTCTGCCGAAATGCTGCAATGAGCAGTAACGGCTACCAACCCGCATTTTTGTTCGGTACTTAAGGGGGGCGTTCGACCTTTTGGCTCGTCTTTTTCATTTCTTCCCTCGGTATCCGCTGAATCGAAATCAAATCCCAGAAGATAATCTCAGTCTTTTTGTCGCGTTTCGCAAGAAACAAATTCGTAAAATGTCTCAAGTCACGGCTCAGGAGTTGATACAGTTGCTTACTGTTTTTCCCCGCCCGGAACGTCGAAACGAACGCAGTCAACTGCGAGAAGCCATAAACGGCTTTATAACCAGGATCAAAGATGAGGATATCCTCCAACACGAAATATTGAGCTCGGTGAGAGTGTCACTCGCCTAACATGACGTGCTATCATTTTTCTAGTCCTAACTACTTGTATATAACTAGCCACTAAAGCTGGCCATCTCCAGGGTTGCTAGTGACCTCCATATCTTCGAAATCCTAGCTAAAGCTAAGAGCCCAGTCTCCACCGATGAGTTGGCTGAAGAAACAAGGGCGAGTAAAAAGCTTTTAGGTGATTCAAGCTGAGATTAAAAAGAAACAAGTCCTAGTGCTAACAATACTCAAAGCTCGTATCTTACCCTATCTTGCGTCTCAGGATTTCATCAGTTCTCCAACCACCACAACGTGGGGGGCGTCTATCCTCACATCGCCTCTTGCCAATCCAGCATTCGCTGCCGGACTTCGGTTCGGCACTAGCTGTGTAATGCCATCAACCATGGCTCTACCACCCCTTCTTGCGGATAATGTCTTCAAGGACATGTCAGAGTTAGAAAACACAGCTTTCCAGGTCGGAAAATCAACTTTAAAGCGAATGTATGAGTGGCTTGGTACCCATCCCGAGATCCATGGAGATTTCCAAACATGGATGGCAGAATCACAAAGGAGGTACGCGCCGGTCTACGACATATTGCCACTTGAAGAGTTCGTAACGAGTCCGTCTAATCATGAGGTGCCATTGTTCGTGGACGTCGGTGGCGGGAATGGACATGTATGTGCCCAAATACGGCAGAAGTATCCTCATTGGAAAGGAAGGATCATCAACCAAGATCTGCAGGCGACTGCAATCAAGATTGACTTATGTCAGGACACGATTGAACACTACGATCACGATTTCTTCAATGAGCAGCCTGTCAAAGCAGCCAATATCTATCACCTTCGCAACATCCTACACAACTGGTCGGACGAAGAGTGCATAAAGATTCTGCGCCAAGTCAGTAAGGCTATGGACAGCGCGTCGGTGGCTATTATCGAAGTCAGCGCAATATCCGAAGAGAATGTGAGCTGGTATGCCAGTTATGTGGACATAGTCATGGGGATGTTCTTCGGCTCAAGACTGAGAACCCTGCATGAGTATATGGCTATTGTGGAACAGGCTGGCTTGATCTGGACAAGGTCTCTGAGTTATGGTGAGGGTTCAACTCAACATGTAATAGTTTCAGTGAAGGCCTAGAAATGTAACTCCAACTCACGACTTATAGCCGTAATGCTTCCAATTGAACGATAAAGTAACAATACACATACCAATGCTTTTATAGCGTGCCCTATAATGGAGAGCTCACTGGAGTAGATGGATGCCCGTCTAGGCCCCACGTTTACGGACCCTACGGCGCTCAATGCTCATCTCTTGCTGTCCTTCAAGCCCCGAGATCGACAGAGAGTGAGCTAAACCCCGGCACGAAGCATCATGGGTCTCACGGGCGACGATAACGATATTGTCGGGATCGGTAAAGACCCCAACACGGCCGTTCGGATGAAACCCGTGTGAGGAATGCTGGAAGACACTTACATGAGAAGCGTTGATGTATTTCACCAGATACACTGCCTTGACACGTCACGTGGATGACTCATCACAAATTAGGGCTATTACTTCGAAAGAGGGTGGGGGTTCGAGGCGCCGATCATGTTCGTGCTTCACGTGGAGATCGTCACGAACACGTGGAGTGAAGCGCAGCCGTGGTCATACGCGGGCTTTGCGGTCGTAAAAAAGGTATATAGACTTGAGAGCTCTTGAAATAGACCGAGAGCTACGAAGTCACGGCTGCGGTTGAGAATTTCGCTGATTACCGGCCCCCTGCCGGCACGGTCCGAATGCCCGAAGAACCCCTGTTAATGAAGGAGATGGGGCAGTACGTGACCTGGCTTTTTCGCAACCTACCTTAGCAAATAGAGGATGAAAGATGCACTCGAGGAAGGTGTTGCCAAGGCCGGCATAGACCCGGGCTTCGATCCCGTCGAGTGGAGCGCCGATCATGCCTGGACGGAAGCTTTTCCACCGGCTTCGGATCGTATGAGTCCTGGTGATATCCCCAGAGATGATGATGGATAAACAAAACTCTTAAACTTATTGACAAAAAGGCTATAGCAATCATGTCGATCATGCTAGGTGATTTTATCAACATATGCAACCCCTTACTTTATATAACGTATATAATCTTAGCTTTATGATGAATGCGCTCTGTCAAACAAACTTGTCTCTATCGCTTACACACAGCGTAAATGCACGGTGACGACTTCTAGGGGGCTGATACTAACCATTTACTAAGTACCTAGCTAGTGCTTCGTTCGTCATCGCACTTATTATCTTCAAACGCCCCTTATATTTCCGATTTCAATAAGCACATTCGTGGAAGAATGCGGCTACGAGCCCACTTGCCGTTTTAGGCGTTAAATTAAGCCTCCGTCCCCCCATTATTGGTTAGTTGTCGTAAGCCACGAGCACGGTCGAACATGCAGGAACGCGGACTGGCGACCTCCTTCGAGTGTTTCGACTGACTGCACTACGCGTCAACAGCTGGCCTACTAGCCTAGAGATCCGAGCAGCGACATGTAAGTAACTATTTAATGGCGTTGCTCGCCTCTCGAGGCCGACTGCAGGAGCCTCGCACGCTTCACACGTCAGCCGAGACTTCTTAGGCCACCAGGAGAAAATGCGGTCCTTTATCCTCAGCAGCGTACTCGCCGGTCTCGCGGCGGCGGCGGCCGGACCGTACGCGCAATGCGGCGGTAACGGCTGGACGGGAGACACAACATGTCAATCGGGCTATGTCTGCACTGTTTCAAGCGAGTGGTACTCTCAGTGCTTGCCCGGGACAGCGGTCACTACCACCACGTCACGGGCTAGCTCGACGACGACGTCGGCGCCGACTTCGACAACCTCGACGCCTTCATCAACAGGCGCAGCCGGGAAGCTCAAGTGGCTTGGAATCAACTTGTCGGTCGCCGAGTTCGGAACGGGCATTTACCCAGGAACCTGGGGCAAGGATTTCTATTTCCCTGCCGAGTCGTCCATTGATGTAAGGATCAGAAGTAATCATGTCACTTTCAATAGGTGGATTCTTACAAGCTACTACAGACTCTCATCGCGGATGGCTACAACATCTTCCGTGTGGCTTTCGCCATGGAACGGCTCGTGCCCGACGAGCTGACTGCAGCGGTTGCTTCCGGCTACATGACGAATCTGACGGCTACCGTGAACTACATCACGGGCAAGGGCGCATACGCTATTTTGGACCCGTACGTAATCTCCGAAGTATCTTAGTAGCTTTTTATGATGGGCTCAAGCGGCGATCGCTCCTATCAGCCTTGATAGACTTCCCAGCCTCTTTCAATCATATTGTCCCCATGATGGACAGTGCTTACTGACGAATTTTTAGTCACAACTTCGGGCGCTACTACGGCAACGTCATCACAGACACGGCAGGCTTCGGTAGCTTCTGGACAAAGGTGGCGACGGCCTTCGCATCGAACGACAAGGTCATCTTCGACACCAACAACGAGTACCACGACATGGACCAGACCCTCGTCCTGAACCTGAACCAGGCCGCCATCGACGCCATCCGCGCTGCTGGTGCCACGTCGCAGTACATCCTCGCCGAAGGCAACAGCTACTCCGGCGCTTACGTCTGGAACACGACTAACAACAACCTCGCTGGGCTGACGGACTCGGCCGACAAGCTCATCTACGAGATGCACCAGTACCTGGACTCGGACAACTCGGGCACGTCGGACGTGTGCGTCTCCACCACCATCGGCGTGGATCGCGGTAAGTAACCCACATCCCCCTATATCTCATATTACCCTATTCGACGCCCCGGAGAGCGTCAGGATCCTCTCGGGACTTCTCCCAAGCCACGCCCAAAAACTCTAGCAATTACTGACTCCGGCGTGCCGCAGTCGTCGGCGCCACCGAATGGCTGCGCGAGAACGGCAAGATCGGTATCCTGGGCGAGTTCGCAGGCGGCGCCAACACGCAGTGCCAGACAGCCATCACGGGCCTGCTCGACCACCTGCAGGCGAACAGCGACGTGTGGCAGGGCGCGCTATGGTGGGCTGCCGGCCCCTGGTGGGGGGACTACATCTACAGCTTCGAGCCCCCGAGCGGCACCGCCTATACTTACTACGGCAGCTTGCTCAAGTCTTACGCCCCCTAGATTCGCGTTTGTAATAACGGGCTACCGGGTCGATTTCGTCGCCCGGTAGGCTGATTAGCTTGTTCATTGTTATTTTTCAATCTTACATTCGAGTGTATATATCAAAGAACTAAATTGTAGATTTAAAAAGGGTTTCAGACATGGTTTCTAGCTATGTCTCGATGTAGTGAAGGGCTTGATGATAGATGTGACAGTGTTCTTCTTTCTGGGCATTACTCCCCGGGTCCTTCAAAGACTCGTAGCACAGACTGATGTTACTCTCTGTTGTCTGTATCTATGTGAATCCCGAGACCCCCATTGGAAACTTTTATTATTCGGTTTATTCTGTTGTGACTAGGTATTAGGACAGGGATGAGCCATTTATACTGTATACATGTTTTCCAAGAGCGCCCGACGCGTGCGTATGCAAGATTTCGTAAGTTCAAAATTGGACCGAGTTGCTGGCTGATCTGAGGACGAGACTAATAGATCCCGGGAATAATGACATATTTCCCCTTGATCTTGTCCTCGCCGAACTTCTCCTTGTACCATTTGCCGCCGTTAACAGCACGGGGAAGCATGGCGAAGAACTCATTCAGCAAGAAGCTTCGGGCAGGTATAAATGCAGCGCCGCCAGCGATCCAATAACCTGTCCACTCAACCCACTCCATAAAATAGTGGGGGAAGAGCATATACTTGAAGAGACCATTTTGAGGCACCTCGTAGTGCTTGTCGATAGTCTTTCCCTGCTTCTTCAGCTTCTCCTGCCGCTTCATCTCACTTCGTCGGATTTCACGGAGTTCTTCGTCAGAGAAATAGTTACCGGCCAATCCGATATAGAAGATACTGAGACCGATTGCGAACCGGGCGATAGAGAATCCTTGAGCCTCCCACTGCGCCTGTGTGGTAGGACCATATGCAGCCAGCCAGCCGCCGATGGCGGTTGCGTTGCAGAGCTGAAAGACGATGGCCGAGCCCCAGACCATGACGTGGATTGGCGACATGGACGGCTGCAGGAAAGGGAAAAAGATGGCGCGGTAGATATAATGCATGACGAACAGGGAAGCCAGCACCTTGTTCTGCCATGGAAGGTCGGTGATGCCGTGCTGGGCTGGTAGCGTGCTCATGATGTAGAGGAGGGTGATGAAGCCTGGCGCCTCCATGGTGAGCCAAGCGAAGCGCCCGGGCAGATTCAACTTGCTATTCACGGACGTCTTGCCCATGCCGTACCACGAGACGAGCCATTGCATGGAGCCGACCTGTAACCAGGGTTAACTTTTAAGTAACTAGAATAATGGTGCGAGAGATTCGGTCTTACGACTGGATAGAACTGCCACCACCACGTCAACCACTGCCAATTCTCGCGGCTCGCAGGGAGCCATCCTTCTACAATGGCCATGATCAATCACAGTTACGCAGTAAGTAGCTGGTAGCGGGATGACGTATAAGTCCGTTGGTGAAGTTGCACAACAACGGGAAGAAACAAGATGAGGTGTGTGTGCTGTATTACCACGATGCTATCCGCTGGAATGGGATTTTGCCGCTCTGCCACATCTTTGTTCTGGGCAAGTACTTATTGTTGGCGGGTGAAAGCTTCCCTTTTCACTTCTGGAACGTGGAGGCGCAGGTACATCGCTTCCCAACGCTAACCTTTCCCGCCACTCCACAGATTCCCGTCCCCATCTAGCCCCGCCGTACTAGTACAGGTTGACAGGATGATAATCCTGTAGCGCGACGCTAGGCACTAAGTGAGAAAGAGTACTGTTAATCGCAAGGCTGATATAAAGATTCAAGTAGAAAACGAGACGTTGATCAGTCTCGAGATATTTTTGCCACTTGACGGCCCTTGCTCAGGAAGTAGACAGAGGATATTTCTCTGCTAAAATCCCCTGTTGGTACAAGTCTTAGCGCCGCGCTACAGGATTATCATCCTGTCAACCTGTACTAGTAGGTGCTTAATGGTATGGGGTGATACCACTATCGATAGAGGAGCTGCCGAGAGCACTTAGCTCCTGATGTCATACATCTTCAACAGTCTCAGGGCCTTTCCATTTCGCATCGTTACAGAAAAACCCCGAACACGATCCGAACCTAACCGTTATAATCACGTGCTATCTAAATTATTCACGGTCACGACCACGGACCGATGGGGGAGTCGTGTCACGTAACGAATAGGACTTTATGCATATCTACCTCAGATCATGCCGCGACAGTATAGACATGCAGGTAAGCTAGGAGATGAGGTAGTCGGAATGTTACTAGACCTCTTTTAATCGTATTGACTATAGCCTGGTAAGCAGATGATGGGGGATGACTACTTCTGGTAACGAAATCAAGCTGTTTCTAATCTGCCATGTTCCCAGCAATACCTGCCGTCAACGTAAGCTCAAATGTACGGATAGTTGAATTTCGAAATAGTCATCATCTAGACGGAGGCTTACATTTCTGATCCGTCATCTGTATAGGCGATGAGACCTTTCCCATTTGCCAGCGGTGTTTAAAAGCACAGCGATATTGTGATCGCACTGAGCGGCCGTCTGGACACTCGAGCCTTAGCAACTTGGATTCGGGTTGGTAGCCGGCTTGGGTTCCTGGTGAGTTTCAGCTCCTACTGACCGGCAGCTATATATGCAGAGAAAAGCTCGTCTTTGGGTGACACTCCCCGTGAACTTTTACGGTCTCCCGAAATCGCAAGCTACTTCCGTAGCTACATCAACAATGTCGCGCCGTGGTATGATCTCAGTGACTCACGATGCTCATTTTCTAGCGAAGTTCCCATTTTGGCTCTTGATGAGCCCCTTCTGTTTTACGCCGTGATAGCTCTGGCCGCAATGCATATGAGTCAGACAATAGCGCGATCTACACGTACTATAGCCGAAACGTATCATACGAAATGTATACGGTGCCTCATTGACCTTGATCCAGAGGATGTATTAATCGAGAAAGGTGTGGCTCTTGCCACCACTTGTCTCTTGAGGTCGTATGAAATCCTCGCTGGTGAGCGGAATCACCACTACGATCTCGAACTAGCGTAAATAGTGCATTACTGACAGAATATGCTGTGAAGAGGACCATGATCCTAATAGGCACCTCACGGGGGCGTTTTCTTTGGCATCGCAACTGCGAGATGTCATTGGCCATCCCGCTGGAGGTCTCCTTCACTCTGGCTTCTGGAACTATTTACGCGAAGATATCACCTTCAGTCTGTTCGGAAACTGTCCCCTGAAAATAGACTTGGACCATACTCCTGACCTTCGTAACATTTCGTCTGATCAAGAGCAGCTCAACGCCATATCTCTAGTTCTGGGCCGCATAATCAACGCCATGCTCGGCTCTACGTCTGAGAAGGCGAGTGACAGGTGGGAAACCATGCTATCTCAAGTAAAAGTCTGGCTATTAGAGTTGCCGGCGCACTTTCAGCCCTATTCACGAGCAACACTCCCTTCTCTATCTCGACTTCCGACTGTACATACGTTGAAACAATGTCACGGTAAACCACCCCTCATAATTGCTTGTTTATCTACCATGGGATGAAAAGACTATCTAATATCGGCTAGCCGCATCGTGGCACTATTGTCTAGTATCTGTTGCGATCCTTGCGACACACGCGCAGACGAGGGTTCAGGTCGATGACTTATCGTCTTTAGCCTCGCGCACAGGCCTCATCGTGGGTACAATTGCGGGAAAGGAAGACTTGCTTGAGCAGATTGGCCTTGAGATCTGCGGTGTTGCGTTTACCTCTAATGACGCACCAGTTCTCGTGAATGCATTTGGCCCTATATCTTACTGTAAGTTTCAACGAGTTTGCCCTTGCGCTCCTGACTAGGCTAGCCCCGTGCTTACCGGCGTTTTCACACCAGGCGCAAGATATATAAGGACTGAGGCGACTCAACAGGAGGTAGTACGATACTTAATAGCCTCCAGAAAGGCAACTGGCTGGCCGGTCCAACAGATCGTTTCTGCTTTGCAACGGCACTGGACAGCCAACTTCTCGGCATTGTGAAGTGGACCTACTTGCTCCCACCACTTACCGAACTGGAAAAGAGACCTATATCGGATATATGCAGTCACGAGTCGTCATTGTTCTTGCTACAACTTTGCGTAAAATAGAAGAAAACCATCCGCCATTATATGAGCGCAACTAGGACCGCGCTGGTCGGAGGTGGGGGAACAGTGGTCGTCGCATGAACACTTGCAGCGCTAGGGTGAGCTGCCAAACCCGAGCTCGGGTTTCACTCTCATTGGCCAACAGTGATGCAGTTACCATCAATTGCATCTATAAAGCTACGACTCGTCGCCTCAAGGTCATGAACACCAATTTGTATCAATTTATTCGAGATACTCTTTCTATCATTTGGTATCAAGTCTGGCAGGATGTCAATTGCGCTCTGGAGAAGCCAAGCTTTGCTTGGTGCACGTCAAGCTTTCCGGCAAAGGCCCATGCTTCAACAAAGGTTCCTTTCATCGCAGCGACTGCCACAAGTCGTTCGTCCATCCATTGAAGAAATCAAGAACAATAGACTCAATGAGAGAAACCTGGAGATAGCGGTTCGTGGTGTCCATTTGGACGGCTTGGTTGTAGTGGAGGATGTCGTTCCGCACCAGCATTTGGACCACCTCAACACCAAGATGGTAGAGGATGCTCGCATTCTCCAAGCTCGCGGCGAAGACGGTCCATTCAACTATAACGTGGGAAACGTTCAGCAGGATGCACCTCCTTATGCCGAGTATTTCCACCCGTCCATCTTCACGAGTTGCGTTGCCCCTATTGTCACCTCGAATGAATCCAGTAGCTGATGTTTAACGCGGGGCAGATCCTGTCGCAACCCAAATCACATCTGCTGTACTTGGACCTCGGCCTAAGTGGACTTTCTGCTCTGGAAACACGGCCATGCGCCCTATTCCTGGGGGCTCACCACAACGTCAACCCGTACACGCAGATGCGGACTTCGCTCATCCAGACCATCCATTTGCGCTAGTGGTCAATGTTGGGTTGATAGGTATGCGACCTTTTGCTCTCTTTGCTCTCCCATTCTAGTCCCACCTTCGGCCCTAGATGATTAGCTATGGAGTAAGAAAAGCGATTACCATTCTCCCACTCTTGGTAAAAGTTATGAATATCTAATCATAGCTTGCGACTATCAAGGTCAGACAGCGCTAATCTAAGGCTATTGAAGATATGACACCGCACAACGGCTCAACAGAGGTGTGGCTTGGGACGCACACTGGCACAGGCGGGATTGAATCTCAAGAAGGCGCACATGGGGAGCGAGCCAGCGGTCGCATAAAGGAAGATCTCCTGGCGAAGCGGGTCGCAACCCACGGTCCTCCCGTGCAACCGAATATCAAGAAGGGGAGCATCGTAATTCGTGACCTGCGACTATGGCACGCGGGGATGCCGAACATGAGTGATGAGGTGCGTGTCATGCTGGCGCAGATTCACTTCGCGAGCTGGTACAGAAACCCCATGAAGCTTGAATTCGCAGATGACATCAAGCCCATCCTCGAGGAGCTGGAGTCTCGGGGCGAACTTGGGTTGCAGGTACCTGTGGAATGGGTGTCGAAGCAGAAAGCCATGGACGGGTATCTGAATCGGGCTTTTGGTAACGCTTATGATTTCAACCAAGCTCCCTGACGTGCTGATTTTGGTCCTGGCTCTTCCGCTGGTAAATGCAGTGTCCCGCATACCTACATGAGGCCAGTCAACTTTAGAACTTTCGGCTTGTTTGACACGAGACACCCTATCATTATTATTTTTAAGTTATGTGTCAAAATACGTGCGTGAATGCATGGAATCGATGCTTTGGTCAAGATGTCGAAACCAGGCCTTGATAGGTACTTGCTTGCTACTTGCCGAGTACCCAGGTATGCGCTTAAGCTTCTGCCTGTCGGTGCCAGGTCGCCTCAATACGTAATGTGACTGGCGAGACTGGATAGTCTAGTACTCGTACGGCATAGGCGACGCCCGAGGATTACAGATAACGATCTGGGGTAACCTTAGCGCGCTGGAAAAAGTACCTCAGTAGGCCTCGAAGTCTTAAGGCTTGTCCTCGAGCAGCACCATAATCTTGCTGCCTGGAGGGAGGCAACACCCAGATATGGATCTCCAAAGTAGATCTCCGACAAATCTTGGAGCTTATGCTAGCTTTAGCCACAGCGACCTGCGCTTTCAGCTACAATTACTGGTGCTGGGTGCCTAAGGTACTGACGTACAGCTAGGTAGTAGGTACCGATAGACGACGGTGCACCGCCACAGCGCCTGCAGGTACATGGTAGGTACAGTGACAGTTAAGTACCTATATGTAGGTAACTTGGGGATGTAGGTACAGCTGTAGTTGTCTACAGAGCATGACAGGTCAAGCACAACAGCGTTTGACCAAAGCTTCGCCTGTTCTCTCCACCTTCTAGAAAGTATCACAAAGCTTCCCGTCGTTGTAACCTTCTCGTCGTCCTAGATATACTGTGAGACACTCGTTATTATTGCTATCTTTCTCCACGTCAGGGTACCTCCGTCTGCCTTGGACCCTAGCTAGCCAGCTATCTATCTAGGTGCCCTTGTCGACCGTGATGACGCAACCTCGTCAGGTCCCCTCGCATATCCATCTACTCATTAGCTCGATGAACCCAGGCTTCGGCGCGAACAGGCTTACAATTGCAGGGAATTCGTACTTCTCTTTTAGCCTGAGCGACTGACGCGGCTTTTTCTGCTACCTACCAACGCTGTTTTGACGGTCAGAGAGGTCTTGTACGCAGACCCAGAACGCATAGTTGCTTGCTCGCCTGCCTCGCCTGCCTCGCCTGCTACTCCGGATCCTCTCGCACCCGCTTCTTGCCTCGTTGTAGTCTCGCACCATGGTGACACGAAAATCCGCCCCGGAAAGGTCCTCTACCAACGGCACCAGCGACGCCAACGCTGCGCAGGCGCCCCGCATAGAAGTATGGTCAGCTACCGATTCTGAAGTCGACACGGAACGGATATGGGGCGCGCACGAGCAAGCATCCGCGGCGCGTGGAGATGGAGAGACGGACGAAGCCAACGGCGCCGACATGGCTCGACAGGTCCCGACGCCGCTGCGGCCCGGCGCCACCACTATCAGCCCTCCCTACGACCAAGGAGAACGAAACCCGTGGGACGATATTGACAACGCGGTAGTGGCGCCCGTTAAGGACGAGCCTCGACCTGTCAAGCCCGACGAGGTCCCAGCTGTCTTGCGCCCCGGCGTTGCACGGTCCGAAACGAACCCGTTCAAGCGAAAGCCAGTGCAAAGCTCCTCCTCAGTAGCGCTCGATGCCACAAAGGATCTCCCTAAAGAGCCTGCCATTGCTCCACAACCACCATCCGAAGCATTCTCTCTACTCAGATTCGACGAGCCGTCGGACCAGAACACAAACCCATGGCAGCCCGTCTTGGATGGGACCAAAAGCTCTGCGCCTGCGCCGGCACCCCCATCGCTACTTGATCAAGACCCGGACAAAAACGTTTGGGGCTCCGGATCTCAATTGGGGTCTGTACCTGATGGGCCCATTCCTACTCAATCTTCCGGCAGCATCCAGCCCACTACGTCGTCTACTCCGGTGCCAATAAGTTCCCCAGCTGCCAATGGCCTCTTCGATGATGAACATGCTTGGGAAGGAGAAGAATCTAGCAACAGAAACCCCAAAGGAAAGCAGCTCGCGCAGTCTCAGCCGGAGATGCCGCCTGAACCCATTGATGGCTGGAACTTGGTTGATCATGAATCTCCGCCTGATCCTCTCCCAGGTACCCTCTCCAAGCAGAGCACCTGGGAAAATTTCGTCGACGCAGATGATGATACGGGGAAAGAGGTTGCGACTAACCAGACCGAAGAGGCACCGCCATTACCACCCAGGACGTCGGGAGAAGTCCCACCTCCGCAGCCTCCGCGTCGCCAATCGCCAAGCGATGTGAACATGTCGGAGACTTATCAGATCAAGAACATCAATTGGCACGATTCCAAAGCGGCCAAGAACCCCCGGAGGTCGCCCATTATTGTTCAAAATGCCAACGGCCCCTGCCCATTGGTAGCCCTAGTGAATGCGTTGACCCTGACGACGCCCGCTGACCAGACTAACACGAACTTGGTTGAAGCACTTGGTTCTCGTGAACAAGTTAGCCTCAGTTTCCTTCTAGAAGTTGTTGTAGATGAGCTCATGTCTTCTCGGCACACGGGGTCGGACGCCCCCCTGCCGGACATGTCAGAACTATATGGTTTTCTCCAAGGGCTGCATACGGGAATGAACGTCAACCCACGTTTTATACCTTCTCCCGAAGCTGCAGCTGCGTATGGGCGAACTTTGCCTTCTCATTCCACTGATGATATTCCCGGCACATTCGAAAAAACTAGAGATATGGAGCTCTATGCTACTTTTAAGATTCCTCTCATTCATGGCTGGCTCCCGCCCAAGGACGATCCGGCGTACGACGCATTAAAGCGGCGAGCTGCTTCTTATGACGATGCCCAGAACCTTCTTTTTCGTGAAGAGGAGCTCGAAGAAAAGTTCAGTAATTCAGAGACGGGCCTCACAGAGGAAGAGCAACTACTATATCAAGACATCATTACTATTAAATCATTCCTTTCCACGACAGCAACACAATTGACGCAGTCGGGTCTCAATGTTATCACCCAATCTATTAAACCTGGAGAAGTTTCCATCCTCTTCCGCAACGATCACTTTTCTACTCTTTATCGCCATCCGCAGACGCTCCAGTTATTTACGCTTGTTACGGATGCCGGCTACTTCACTCATGACGAAGTCGTGTGGGAATCGCTCGCTGACGTTAGAGGCGAACGGACAGACTTCTTTTCTGGAGACTTCCGTGTGGTTGGGGGTAACCAAGTCCCGCCGACAAACGACAACAGTGCAGACACGTCCAGCGGCGGCGGTTGGCAAACGGTTCGAAATAGACGCTCTCACAACAATCGACAAAGCGAGCCAGCTTCCGCTACTGCGCCGCTTTCGCCACATGAGCAGGAAGATAGGGACCTAGCTCTGGCTTTGCAGCTCCAAGAGGAAGAAGAAGAGCGACATCGTACGGAGCAAGCTGCGCGGCGCCGCGAGAGCCGATTGTCCGAGCAGTACATTGAACAACAAGGAAGGGATGGAAATCCCACTGGATCTCGACCCCGTGGGGGCTCTATTAGCAGTATGAGCAGAGGAAGTACCCATAGTTTGCCACCCCCTAGGGGTAGTTCCCATAACCAGCCGGCTAGAGCAACAGCAGCACAAGCAAGAGGCGGAAGAGCCGTTCAACAAGTTCGCTCCCTAATCCCTCCTAGAACCCATCGGCCCGTGGACGATGAGTTGGAAGACGCACCTCCGAGCTACGAACAGGCCGCGAAGTCGACGCCATATCTCCCGCCAGCCGGTCATCCTAGCCATCCGGAAAGCAACCCAAGGAGTCCGAATCCGAGGAGAAGCTCCACGCGAATGAGCCAAAGTAGTGCTGGGCCAAGTACGCCGACTCGACCACGTCAAGCCTCACAATCTGTCGCCGCGGGTGGTAGCTCAGGAGGGGCTGGGAAAGACAGGGATTGTATTTTGATGTGATAGACACTACTACTGGGTTTTTAATTCATAGGTTCATAAATAAAGCGGGCATGCAAAGCAGGTTTTCAAACGGGAGCCACCGGGCGTTTCATGGCATTGGGTCACATTTGGTTTGATGGATTGGGCTGCTGTGGGCAATGTTATACGGGATCGGCAAGCAAGGACGGGCTTCATACCACTAACTTCAAGAAGCATTCTATCTCTTCGTTTTTTTTTCTTTCTTTTCTTCGCCGATTTGAAGACTCAGCGCGTGTCTTACTCTTGATATCTTCTGTACCGGTGATAAATATGCTATGTATTAATGTAGGTCCTCAGTAAGTAATTCATAGCAGTGCTACCGGAGTCCGCACGTGTAACGTTGAGGTTTCATGGAATGTAGAATGTTCTGTGCGTGTTGTGTACTGTACTGATTCTTTATTGTATACCTACCTACCTATTTGACTATCTTACCGGTACTGTCCAGTCCAGGCTGCACACACATCGCCTCAGAGTTGAGTTGACACCATTCATTCAGGCACATTGGGAGGCAGACATGCGCAAAGATAATATGCCCTCCATGGCTGCACCATCACTCATAATCGACCGCAATGAACGAATCTCATGACTGTCCTGTCTGAAACAGCTTTGTTCAATGTGTGCCTCGGATACTTTCGTCGGGGATGTGAGGACGGTCATCATCTGGGACACTGCAAAGGATAGGATGGATGCAAGGAGATTGAGGCTCTTTACTCGGATGAAGGAAGAGTCGGGTCGGGTCGTGCTATCAGATCAAATTTTGTCGCAGGGTTCCGATTTCCTCCCTCGGAAGGCTAGAAGGGATGGGAACTGGACGCTGAGAAGTTACCTCGAACTTCTCGAGAAAGGCGACCTCCGGTGTCGCCTCGCGCGAAGTTCGTCGACGATGATGACGAGAAACATGCAAAGGCAGCAGCATCGATGAGCTCTTTCTTGAACGAAGACGAGGAATTTTGGCGGTCATCTCAGGCGATGAACCAATCTGTGGATGAACTCTCTCAATCAACCTTGAGGGAGGAGGAGAACTAATTTGAAGATGACCTGTACCAGAATGCGGAATTCTTGGGGAAAAACTCTTGATTGAGCCAAACCAGAATTTTCTGGGTGAGGATGATACCATACAAGGTCCTTTAGTCGCCGACGCACACGCTATGAACACAATCGGGCGTTCTACGAGCCGAGCTGTGACAGTAAATAAGGGGTCTTGGAGAGCCTGCCGGACCAGCCACAAAGCAAAGATCACGAAAAGAAAGAAAGAGGGCCGCAAGGACCACAAAGCCTCACAAACAATCCCAAGGCGGACTACAAACCCAGCAAAAAAGGACCACAACAACAGCAACAATAACGGCGAGTCCATGGAACGAGTAATTTTCAGAGACGCCGATTCCATCATACTATGTATGCTCAGCTTACCTATGCGCGACGACGTCAATAGTCTACATCCATCCGTAGGAGAAAGAACAACATCGCAAGGGGTTCTAGAAAGAATAGGATGTTGTCTGGAGCTTGGCCAACATGGCTGTAAATAGAGATTGATTCCCTTAAGACAAACCGTTACCGAATTCACCTGTTTCTGCCATTGGCATTCATTCATAACGCAATGAAAATCACTCTGTCTACAAAACTTTCCTACGATTGACAAGTGTACTAGGGGCCAAGGCTGCTGCACTGAGGTCGGCGCGGAGGGACGAGTAAAGCGGAGAAGCCAGTTGCTTCGAATATCTCCTTACGATGCCTCGTGCCTGGCTCGTTTGGACAAAACATCCTCTGCGTATTCCTATTAGCAGCAGCAAGTCGGCGTCTTGACTGCCGATTCTCAAGAACTCAACCATTCATAGGAAGATGCCCGTGAGACTAAACGTTTATTGATCAACAACTCCTCCTATGTCCGGCTCGCCCGGCGATTGTCCTGTTCGAGATCTCTAATAACATTGTGTTACTTTTAGAACTTTTGGGTTCATTCAAAAGCGTCGCTCTTGAACCATATGTTTTCCCACTGAATAAAGCGTGCCATTCGTGATGTCCGTCCCAGATTCCCTTCCTCCGGCCGGATCCTGCATCGAGCTATCAGACCCCTAATCTAAGACAGCCCTAACTATCTGGATCTGCTCCAGCACGCTTGACCGACCGGTACCGCCTTTCGACGATTTCGCCTCGACACTCGTTTCATATTCGAATGCTTCCGCAACGTCTGCTGTAAACCGAGAATCAATGGCTTGTAGTTGCTCAAGGGTCAGCTTGTCCATCGAAACTTCCAGCTTTTCAGACTGTGCAACGACGCGTCCGGAGATGTGGTGAGCCTCTCTGAACGGACATCCCTTCTTCCTCACCAACCACTCTGCGACATCAGTGGCTAGCATCGTTTTGTCCAAAGCAGCCTCCATCCGCTCTGGCCGCACCTTCAATGTAGCAATGACCCCATTGGCTATGCCTAGACTATCCGACACAGTCTGAACCGAATCCAGCATAGGCTCCCACGCTTCCTGGAGATCCTTATTATAGCAAGATGGCAAGCTTTTCAGAGTCTGGTTCCAAGTGGACAGTTAGTAGCTACTCTCGATACGCTCCCAGTCACCCTCAAAGCCAAGGCAACTGGCTAAGATGTTAATATGAGGACTCACCATCATTAACCCAGCCATCTGACCGAAAGCACGCCCTGACTTGCCACGCAGAAGCTCTAACGAGTCCCCGTTGAATTTATTGGGCATTAAAGAGCTACCCGTACAATAGGCGTCGGCCAGCCGCACGAAACTGAATTCAGATGTCGAATATATGATGAGATCCTCAGCCCACCTGCTGACGTGGTTGGTGAAGATCGAGTTCCAGACCAGGAATTCAATTACGAAATCGCGGTCAGCTGAAGTATTCATGGAGTTCAAGGTTATTCCGCTAAATCCAAGCTCCTCGGCTATTGTATTTCGGTCGATTCGAAATGGATTGCCGGCCAAAGCGCCGCAACCAAGTGGACTTAGATTGACCCTTTCGAAGACTTGGCGCAACCGCTCGAGATCCTGCTTGAACGCAGCGGCATGTGACATCAGCCATTGAGACCACCGAACTGGCTGAGCACGCTGGAGCACCGTCAGCGTAGTTATGAAAGACCCCTAGGAGTGATTATATACTTGGAGATGGGTGTATCCAGGCATGAGGTAGTCGCTGAGGTTGTCAGTCACGCCTTTGGCCAGAGGTTGGGGGGGCTAGGCTTACATTTCAGACTCGGCACGTGTGACAATGACCTTGAGGAATGCGACTAGTTGGCTGTCGATTTCGCGGATCCGATCGCGTAACCACATACGCATATCACAGGCCACTTGCTCGTTGCGGCTGCGACCTGTGTGCAGCTTACCTGCGATGTCCTTGCCAATAACCTCTCCTAAGCGACGTTCGTTTGCCGTATGAATCTGGTCTGTTGTGTTAGATTCGAGAAGCTGGGTAAAATCGAGTGGCCTCTCACATCTTCGTCATTCGGCATGATAGCGAAAGTTCCCTGCTTCCATTCTTCCATCACTTGGAGCAAACCACGCTCAATCGCCTGAAATTCGTCTTCGCTGATGATGCCAGCCTTTGAGTTGGCCCTGGCAAAAGCAATCGATCCAAGGATATCTTCTTTGTAAAGAGTCTTGTCGTACTGGATGGAGGCATTGTACTTGTGCATGAGAGGATCAATCGCGCCTGCGAACCGTGAGGTCAGTATGCTGCATCCGAAGCTTGTTTCCCGAGACATTCAAACCTGTGAACCTGCCCCCCCAGAGCATGCCAGCTGCCGGGGCGTCCGCCTTTTTCTCGGTCATGTTGAGATGATTACAAGTGGCGTTCAGTGCGTTCGTTGCGGTTGTCAAGCCCAACGTAATCAAGGGGATTAATGAGGCCAATGGAGCATGCGGCGCGTAATTGTATTCGAGATCAATGGCGTGGGTAATCAAGGTCGAAAAATATGTTGAGCTATCCCCTTGGTTGCGACTTCGGCTCCGCGACGTAAAAGTGGGATAGAGGGGCCGCATATCCCTTTGGGGCCCATCTCGGCTCCGTGACTTTCGTCAGCACTAGACAAGGGTCTACCAGCCAATAATATTCGTCATTTTTGAGATACTTCCGTTGCCACCTAATTTACGCAGTGATAGATATTATTATATAAACCGTTGTTATATAACGTTATATTATATTTATAATAGCTGTAGGTTAACTAACTTTTTTTTTTAATACCTGCGTTTTCGTTAATTTTATTTAAAATAATCTTTTTTTAGCTATAAATTATATAGCTTTTATAAGCTTTATAGTTAGCTTTTTTATTTTTTTTAATTATTTAATATTTAATAAAGCGTTTTTTAAAAAAATTAGCCTTTAAATAATTTTTAATATTATTTTTCGATTAAAAACTATATTTTTTAAAAATAATTATAATTAAAGCTTTTTTTTACGTAAATTAATTAATATAAAGTTATTAAACTATTAACTAGTTTTTTTATTATATTAAAAAAATATTATAAAAAACCGTTTTAAAAATAAACTAAAAAAATAAATATTTTTTATAGTTTTTACGAATTTAATAATTTTAGCTATTATAATTTTTTAATTAATTAATAATATTAACGCTAGTTTTTTATATATTATATTTTTTTATAATAGTTAATAATAATATTTTTATTATAAAAAAGTTATTAAAATAAACTTTTTTTAATTTAATATTAAACCTGCAGTAAATAATTTTAATAAAATTTTTAAAGCTTATATAAATTATTAATATAATAAATATAATAATATTATTTTTATATAAAAAATATTATATTTTATTATTAAATATAGTTTTATAGTAAAAATTATTTTATAATAACTTATTTTTTAAATAGTTTTTTTTTTTAAGGTTAATAAAAAGTTTATATAATTTTAAATAATTTTTAATTATAACAATTATTTTAATATTTATATAATTTTATATATAAATTAATAAATTAATAAAAATAAATAAATTATCGTAAAAAAAATAATATAATTACCGCGAAAGCTTTCGTAATAATTTAATAATAATTTATTAAATATTATTTAATTATTTTAATAATTTTTCGGTTATTAAAACGTTTTATTAAAGTTTAATAAAATATTATTAACTTTTTATAGTTTTTTTTAAATATAAAATCTTAATAAAACTTTTATAATTATAATATTATAATTAATTAATTATATAATTTAAAGCTTTTATTATTTATATTTTAAATTTTAAAAAGTTTAGCTTTTTTTATATAAAAATAATAATAATAAAATAATTTTTAAAAATTATTATAGTTTTATTAATAATAATCGCGAGTAATATAATAATTAATTATTTATTAACGCGTTTAATAACTTTAAAAACTTTTTTAACTTTTAAAAATAGCCGTAAAAACTTTTTATTATTATTTTTAAGGTTTTAAAAAATAAAATAATAAAAAAAAGCTTAAAACCGCGCTTTATTAATATAAAAAAATAATATATACTTTAGCTAAAAGCTTTTTTTTTTAGCTTAATAATTATTAATATAATTTTTTTAATATAAACTTATATAAGTTAATAAAACTAAAAATAATATATTTTAATAACGTTAATTAAATATTATTAGCTATTTTTTTAATTTTAGCTTATTTTAAAATAATTAACTTATTTTTTAATTAATTAATATAAAAAAAAAACTTTAAATAACTCGATTAATATTATTAATAAAATAAATATAATATTAAATTCGCGTTATAAAAAGTTAATTAATTAAAATTTTAATAGTTTAACGTTTTTAAATATAAATAAAATATTAAATTAATAAATATTTTTATTTACTTTTATAATTATAAGCTTTATAAATATTATTTTTAAATAAATTTTTAAATAAAAAAAATATTTAATAATAAATAAAAACGCGTTTTTTAATATTACGCAGTTTATTTTAATAAAGCTATTATTTTAAAAAAATTATAAAAAAGTATTAATAATAAATTATAAATAAAATCCTTGTATTTATAATGTTATAGCTATTAATAAAAGTAGTGTAAGCTAATTAAAAAAGTTAAAAAAGTTATAAAGCCGAGATAAGCCTTAAAAAAATAAAAAAATAACGTGTGCTTTAATTAAAAACTTTTTTTTTAACTTAATAATTATTAATATAATTCTTTTAATATAAATTTATATAAGCTAATAAAACTAAAAAACAATATATTTTAATAACGTTAATTAAATATTATTAATTATCTTTTTAATCTCGGCTTATTTTAAAATAATTAACTTATTTTTTAATTAACTAATATAAAAAAAAAACTTTAAATAATTTAATTAATATTATTAATAAAATAAATATAATATTAAATTTATATTATAAAAAATTAATTAATTAAAATTTTAACGGTTTAATATTTTCGAATATAAATAAAACGTTAAGTTAATAAATACTTTTATTTACTTTTATAATCGCAGGCTTTACAAATATTATTCCTAAATAAATTTTCGAACGAAAAAAATACTCGGTAATAAATAAAAACGCGCTTTTTAATACTACGCAGTTTATTTCGATAAAACTATTATTTTAAAAGAATTGTGAGAGAGTGTTAGTAATAGGTTATGGGCGGAGTCCCTGTACCTATGATATCACGGCTGTTAGCAAGGGTAGTATGGGCCAGTCAGGGGGGTCAAAAAAGTCACGGAGCCGAGATGGGCCCCAAAGGGATATAGCTTCCTATGCCCAATACAAGGATACAATATGCTCGGATAATTGATTTATTGGATGTGCAAGCTGCAAGTGTGGCCCCGCCTTTCCACTTTTTATGTCACGGAGCCGAAATCGCAATTAAAGGGATGAAAGTTAGTCATAGGAGACGCTTGTAGGGCTGACACTAGTGTCACGTAAGGACCCTGCGGGGCTATTGGTGGGTCTGAGAAATAAATAGCTACACTTCGCATTAAGATCAAGCTAGAGAGATAACTATAACAGCATTTAAATTATATTTGCATGAATTATATCTTCAACTCTTGTCTATAAGCCACGGCCATATTAATTACTTACAGGTATATATCAGCCAACACGCTGGCTTGGCTAGCCAAGAGGATATAAAAGAAGATTTAGGAAAACTGGCAAGAAGAGGAGATACAACACACGCGTTTGCCTTCATGAATACACGATTATAACTTTTTTTTTTGTTACGCGATCACCTGAATCCCCATCATCAATTGTGATATAATTTCCGGCCCGAAGGCCTCGGGAAGTATAGGCGTGGACTATCTCCTGGAGGTTTGACCCTAGCGTGGGCGCCGGCCCATGAGGTCAACTTCAATGTATACCCCCGTCCTCTAGTCCGGCCTGGTGTCATTTCGGGGGGATACGAGGATGTGAGGAAGAAATTTGGGTAGACTAGGGTTTTGAGATCTAGGGATGATAGTCACGTCATGTAAGGCAGAAGATCAATTTATGAAGATCGCTTGTAGAACTGAAAGAAGGGTTCTTGGAGACCAGAATATGGTATTGGACGTGTAAGTTTTTATTCGGAGGCGCAAGAACACCAACGCGGCTTAACAAGCCGTTAGGGTATAGTCCAACAGTAGTAATTCTAGGTATCGGCCGCAGCATTGGCTAATCATATACGTGATCCTATACAATAGGCATATCAAAACACTTTCGCGTCAGAAGCTGCGAAGAACCAGCCTAGCCTCAGCTTGGAAGCACTCGTTCTTCGTTAACCTGTTCATGCCCATGCGTGCTTACTCCTTCCCGTACCTAAACCAGCCAGCAAACCGCTCCAATCCTGGGTATCAAACACTGAAATATAAAAATCGCCGGCATATTGTGCCGAGCAGGAAAAAAAAAAAACCGAAACTAAGACTCGCCGTGAACGCATGAAGGAAAGCGGAAGGTATATATCAGCTTATGTTGTTTGTGAGTGATCATGCCCATCATGACCTTCCTGTTTAATATATGGTGCTGCTGATTGCTCCATAGCAGTGGACTCGCCCTCCATAGCTGCCTTTAGGCTGAGTAATGCTTGGTCTTCAATGCTTAGGCCGCCGTGATCAGGCAGAGTTGTTGACTCTGATGCGGTTGTCTCTCGTTGTTCTTGTTGTACGGTTGGTTTTTCCGACTTAACTTGGGCTTCCGCTACAGGGGGGTTATCAGGCAGGGAAGGTGGCGGTTGCGCCGTAGGTGGTTGCACGTGCTGTTGTTGCTGGGTGGTCGGTGTCAGTGTTGGCAGACTAACTGGTTGAGGCGCCGGTATGACCGGGCGAGGTGGTTGAGAAGCAGCCATCGGTTGGGACGGTTGTCGTAATACCCCAGGTGTACTTTGGTGTAAATGAGTATGGTTAGGCGTTTGTTGGGGTGCTGTACTGGCGGGCATAGCTCTAGAGGGACTGGATCTTTGGACTGGGTTGTTTTGAAGCCCTCCAGCCAGTGCAAGAATTCCGTTCACATGTGCCTGATGTTCCTCGGAATTCATCCTTGCTTTTTCTTCTGCTTCTTTCCGAGCAGCTTGAGTGGGGGCTCTCGTCTTCAACTCTCCTGTAACACACTGTAGATAATATGGCATCTCCGAGCCCGTCTTCAGAAAGAAAAGCTTCAGGTTTCTAGCTTTATCCTTCAACTGAACTTGGGTCCGATCTGCGAGTATCTGGCTGATTGAACCATTGGGCCCAAACAAAGATAAAATTTGAGACCAGTGAGGGCCCTTCACCATATCAAGCCCCATCATTAGTGCTTTCTCTTCTTCTGGGCTCCATGGCCGCCGGGTAGAATGAGAGCCTTCACGCCTCGCGTGCGTTGATGATCGTGCAGCGGCGGCTTGCCGCGCTCGTTCATAGAGGGCTGGCGTAGAATCAGTCTGATTTGGAGGCAAGTGGTCGCCTTGCGTTTGATAATTTGTTGGCATGCTGGCAGCCGTTTGGTGTTGTTGCTGCTGTGGTTGTTGTTGCTGCTGCTGCTGCTGCTGCTGCTGCGATTTCTGTTGCTGTTGTTGGTAAGGAAAATAGTGTGATGAGGTCTGTGTAGGTTGAGGCTGATAGCTATGATGGTTAGAGGAAGACTGCGTTTGACCTAAAAGTCATTGATTAGCTAGTGTAAATAGCACGGCGAGACAGCCGATTTTGACTTACTGGATGGCTGAGGCAACGCTGTTGGGTGATATTGATTTCTCGCAATGCTTTCTAATGCCAAGGCTGTAGCTCTCGAAGCACTCTCCGCAGCCGATGCAATAGATGAGGGTAGTTCCATACTAGGATCTGCCTGCCTTGACTGCTCTACGGCTCGAGTTACATTCTCTGTAAGGAATGCGGATAGATCGTCGAATGTTGCTGCTTCATGAGCACTGGGTTGTAGCGCGCCTTGGGCTGCGGCCCTCGACGCCTCTGCGATCGCAGCATTCAAGTCAAACTCGCTTGTCAGATCTTGGGCGTCACTGTCATCGACAGGGCCAGGACTCTCAGACGAGACCTTTTCCTCGATTTTTCCTGATACTTGAGCCTGTATACGGAGTATGTTATCGTTTAGGTACGTGCTAAGATTATCCAAGAATGCCTCGTATGTGAACTGTTTGCTAAGGGTAGCTAATACACATATCAGTGCCTATGACGATTTCAAATTAAGGTGTGTAAAACTTACATATACTATCCGCGAGCGCAGAAGCGTTTGAAAGCATCATCTTGCGCGCTTTTGAGTTGGCAACAAAGTCATGTTCTGTAATTGTTAAGGGTATATTTGGGTGATGGGCTTGCAAGGAACGTTCGACATCAGTTACAAATAGTTCCTGAAGAAGTTGGTCTTTGGTTTTCTCCAAGTCGCCTTCTAAAACAGCCAAAAATAGTTGTGTTTTCAACCCCAGGTATAATTCTGCGGCGTCATGGGTCAACGTTCGGCCTTCCGGCACGAATATGCGTAAGAAGTGCTTGTTGACTTCCTCCAAGGTTATCCCATTCGTTCCAAATATGCTGGCACATGTTGAAGCAAGATTCGCGATCCGGATCACCTCCCTTGTCTGGTCCTCGATGCCCAGTTTATCGGCATCGAGGAACGGTGGTGCCACTTGAGGGTGCGACAACTGCCTACGCTGCCAATCAAAGGCACCTCGTAAGACGCCGTATTCTTTGGCAATCTCGGAGTCAGAATCGCTGGTCAGGGTGGCCACCGTGTCCTCCAATGTTTGTTCTGAGAGAGCTATCAATATGTCAACGGCCTGGCTGCCACGTCAGTCGCCGTTCTCACATTAGGTGGGGGTCAGCGGCACTGACCAGGGCACCAAGTGCCGGAATGATATGTTTCCTACGAGTGTAATCCCGCGGGTTGCTCCACAAGGTATCTGGTCTCGGTTCGGCGTCTCTCGACAGTGAGCGTTGTTGGTCTAGAACTGCCTCTAAAGCCGACTCAATGTTGACCTGCTCGCGCTCAGTCGTCTCCAAGACTTCGTTCGGCTGCGCTATGCGGGCATGAGGCTCCTTCTCCGGCTCAGATACGGATATAGGTGTGGGTTCAGGCTTGCGCTCGATTTCTGGAGGGTGTTCTGTATTTGGTAGTGGCGCTGAAAGGAACTCCTTCATTACAGACGCCTGTACAGCCTCGACCATTCGTGCTATCTCGTCATAGCTATCATCGGCGGCTGGTTCTGCCTTCACACGCTTTTCGTCTCGATACTCATCGCCATTGAGGGCACTATCATTGTTGGGAGAGCGGAACCGCTTCAGGGGAGACTGGGGTGACTGCGGCGGTTGAGAGGGTTGAGGAGGTTGAGGGGTTTCGCTGTCGATGACCATGGCATCCCCAGAGAATGGCTCAGTTTTAATGACAGGGCCTGCCGCGCTATAGCATCAGATACACGAACAAGAGGCAAGTTCAGGCAATATTTATACAAAGACACATATACAGCAACTCGCGGTACTCACTCATTGGCGGGGCACTTGGCGCAGCTGCGCTCATGGCAGCAGCGATGGCCGCTTCGACATCGGCCATAACTCGACTCGACTTATGGTGTGTTACAATTCATATCATGGGCTTGTCATTCGAGAATTGGGATAATTGCTGCCTGTCATCAGCCTTAGATTGGCAACACTGCTTGGTGACGATGCTGAAGCCGGGGAAAAATTAGATGGGGCCGCCGATGAGCTTGCCCTCATTTCGTGCCCCAATTGGCCTTATCGATATGATACACAAGCTAATGAAATTCTTTATCGCAAGCTCGAAACTACCTACCGAATTGCCTACCTAGTAAGTAAGAGCTGCCTACCTACATATGCAGGTAGTTTCCCACGTTTCCAATCTGCATATTGTAGATATTTCCTGGAATAGTTCAAGGTAATAGGTCAAGAATTTTCAGTAGTCTCTATATCAGGCAGTCTCATTTAAGCAAGATCTCAGAAGTTATGGGTATACCTGGGTTGCTGTGTATCATTACTTATTTGGTACAGGCTGCAGTTATCTGTCTTAAGAAGCGACGTTTATGTGAACTTAACTCGGCCCTTGTCCCACGTATGTCTCAATTGAGCCCCGTGGTTGTGAGTAAGATGCATTAAGCTAAAGTGGTGGCTAAGCCTGGCCGCGAGCGACGTTGCTCAGATTGGGCAGATGGTTTATTCGAGATTCAACGTTTACTGCTGTTTGGCTTTCTATTGTCGCCTTAGGATCAGGTCATCTTCTCGCCTCAATTACGACTTGAGTGTGCTTCGATTCGGCATTTGACTTTTCTTCATTATCTATCTGGGTGCTGTATGACTTCGGTCCTTGCTCTCCCGAGTAGAGCTAGACGCGTTTCGGCGTTAATGATCGGCGTTTATATTTGATGAGATTGACGATTGACAACGAGCCAACGATTCGGGATTTGTAGGATGAAGACAAACCCCTATATTACCTAATATGTATCCGTTTTTCTAAGATCTAGTCACGTCGAGGCTTGCCTCGAGACAGAATCCAGGGGTCCTACCTGCACTTACTCATTGCGAAGAACTGTAGTTAAAAATCAAATGAAAGACCTATTTACCAGCTGCACAACGCTAAGGCAATTTATATAGCAACAACTTGATATAGTTCCCCCTCAAAATGAGATGATCTACTGTACCTCTAGACTAGGACCACCCCTCCCCGCCCTTCGAGAAGTCCCCAGATGCTTACCTACGTTATTCCATCTTGACTTACACGTTCGAAAACTTTCAGTTTTTATCCCCTAACGGGGCTTGCGTGGTACGTGATACCAAAGGCAAATTGTTTGGTCAACGACTAGAGAAAGCCCTATGGTTAGGTGCCGTATTAGGCGTTGACGGCGTTTAGATATACAGACTAGTAAGTGCTGGAGCGTAACCGGGGCAATGGCGATAGATGGATGGCGAGGCCGCAGCAAGGGAACAATCGGAAGCGTCAGCACTTCTAGTTATGCTTCAGGCGATATTGTTCGGGGACACTAAGATGGCTGAGTGATAGTGGCGGACTCATTTGTAATGCGAATTGGGCGACTATTCACCGTCGAATCAGTGTCATTCGCCGTTGAAGGGGCAATTGATAGTAACAGCGCTAACTAAGCCAACGCCGCCCTACCCCACGGGGTACGGCGGACATCGAGAAGAAAACCTGGCTAGGAACCAGTTGCATATCTGTTTCAGTTGACAATAGATAGCGTTTAGTAATGGCTCTTGGCGTAGCATACCGAATTATTTCAATTCATCATATGTGACAATACGCCGCAGCCCGTTTCGGGTATAGGTTGACCAATGAAAATGCCTAGCCAGAGCTTGCTTCCCTTTGTCCGTCTTCGAGCGTCTGGAACAGCTCAGATGGGGCCGTGACCAGATGATCTCAACAATGTGGGGAAGCACTGGCATGGGGCTCCAGCATGGGGCCGCAGGGGCTATCTTGTGCGGTAGTGAAGTTCTCGCAGGGCAAGCTACACGCTGCACAACTGCTGCACGATGGGCAGTGTATAGTACCTAAGCGACTGTTTTACGTGAGGTTTCTATGACGAGTCAACCTGAAGGCAACTAGTTGCCAAGTACTGTATACTGCATCCGTGCAACCCGAAGGTCAAGGTTGGATGGTTCATTCATTGACCGACAACCTATCTCTCTCCTTTTCCACCGTTCGGAGAATAGTAGACTGCATGGCGCCGTCATCGCACCCTGTATCCTATGCACAAGTGTTGTGTTAGCATGGGTGTAGATACTGTAGATAGATACCTACGAGGAAATAGTAAGACGAGCGAGCTATCATGACAGTATATCTTGATATTACTCTGCGGCCCTCCTCCCCCGTCTCGACTACCCACCACGCGATGCCACCCGTCTCTCTAGTAATCGGTGCTAGCACCAGTGTTGAAAGTTCCCTTGTCCCGTTGGAACGAAGCTAAACGCAAGTGCGCAGTAGTAGATGAGGCTGCCCCATGGGTCCCATCGGTTGCAGACTGGCCTACTGGTCCCCGTAGCGACTTATCACAGCCGTTCATGCGATACGACAAGGTTGGGGTCGACGTCTGCCGATTCAGGAGTATACTGTATGTAACAACGTCGCCACGAATTCGTATATGTTGGTGACTGCCGGATCGTGCCATACGTTGTTGTCCTATACGCCCTATCGGGGCACTGACGGGTGAAATTATATCAGCATTATACACGCATTCTTCACACAGCTTTCCTGCTTGGCTCGTAGCGTATTAGTATGGCTTTGTCATCACAAACTCCGTAGTTCCGTCGTTATGCGTTAAGAGACAAAACCGTGCGACGGGATAGACTGAGGGGAGCAGTGAGGGGTAGCACCTGTGGCCGGAATGGGTCTAGGGTGTAGGTATAAGTACTAGAAGTGGGCATGGTGACGATCTTATGCTCTGGCTACGGGTGGACGGACCAATCAGGAAGAGTGGCGTCTCCTGAAGAAGGAAATCCGATCCAGAGGAATTCAGAGTCCCGTCACTCCTCGCCGCGCTAGTGGACTGCTAGTTGTTCACACCTACCCCGGCTGGAAGATACCCCGCTACCGCCCGCTGCTCCCCTCACTTCCCACTGCCATGCAAGTACTGACTGAACAAGGACACTGTACCGGATGCAAGATAAAGAGAGCTCTACCTCCTTCTGTTCTCTTGACTCCAACGTCTACTTGTCCATTCCTATATAATCCATCTATAATACCCGTTGGAGGTGACATAAAGAAGCTGTCCCTTCTCGACCAATTCAACAAATCCATCCTTCTATCCTCCCCACCATCTATTATCCCATCCCCTCTTCTTCCGTCGACAATCAGAAAAACATGCCTCTTACCGTTGAATTGAAGACGCCCATCACCGGGGCTTACACCCAACCCACCGGACTGTGAGTAGCCACAATGTCTCATTTCCCATGTCTAATATATTGCGACAACATGCCTATTGGTCCGGCCGTCCCAACGGAGCGGTTCGCATTGGTTACTCGCACAGTCTCCCGGCCAATTACCAGACCCTATTCGCTAACCCCTGCTACTTGCGCCACAGGTTCATCAACAACGAATGGGTAGAAGGTGTCGACAAGAAGACGTTCGAGGTCATCAACCCCGCGACCGAGGAGGTTATCTGCTCCGTCCACGAGGCCACCGAGAAGGATGTCGATCTCGCTGTAGTCGCCGCCCGCAAGGCCTTCGACGGAACATGGAAGCATACCACACCTCAGCAGCGTGGTATCCTCCTGACGAAGCTTGCCGATCTGACCCAGAAGAACCTTGATCTCCTGGCTGCCGTCGAGTCTCTAGACAACGGCAAGTCCATTTCCATGGCTCGTGGAGATATTGGCGCTGTTGCTGGATGCATCCGATACTACGGCGGCTGGGCCGACAAGATTTTCGGCCAGACCATTGATATCAACACCGAGTCTTTCCACTACACAAAACAGGAGCCGGTGAGTTTTGCCCTGACTTGAAAGAGCAAAGCGTCCTTCTCGGGGGACAATATGCTAACGGAGTTGCACAGATTGGTGTTTGCGGTCAAATCATCCCCTGGAACTTCCCTCTACTGATGTTAGCCTGGAAGATCGGCCCCGCCCTGGCCACTGGCAACACCATTGTCCTCAAGACGGCCGAGCAGACCCCGTTGTCCGCTTTGGTGTTCGCTAACCTGATAAAGGAGGCTGGTTTCCCTCCTGGAGTGGTCAACATCATTTCCGGTTTTGGCAGAGTCGCCGGGGCTGCTATATCTTCCCACATGGACATCGACAAGGTTGCTTTCACTGGCTCGACCATTGTCGGCCGTACCATCATGAAGGCTGCCGCCGCCTCCAACTTGAAGAAGGTCACCCTCGAACTCGGTGGCAAGTCGCCCAACATCATCTTCAACGATGCCGATATTGAGCAGGCCGTTTCCTGGGTCAACTTTGGCATCTACTACAACCACGGCCAGTGCTGCTGTGCCGGCTCTCGTGTCTATGTTCAAGAAGGTATCTACGATAAGTTCGTCGAGGCCTTCAAGAAGCGTGCGGAGGAGAACAGCGTTGGCGACCCATTCGACCACAACACCTTCCAAGGCCCCCAGGTCAGCAAACTTCAATTTGACCGCATTATGGGTTACATCGAGGAGGGTAAGAAGGGTGGTGCCACCATCGCGACTGGCGGCGAGCGCATTGGTGACAAGGGCTACTTCATCAAGCCTACTATCTTCACCAATGTCACCTCGGATATGAAGATCATGCAAGAGGAGATTTTCGGACCCGTTTGCGCGCTCGCTAAGTTTAAGGACGAGGAAGAAGTTATCAAGCTAGGCAATGAGAGCACATACGGTCTCGCCGCTGCTGTTCACACCAAGGATATCAACACGGCCCTCCGTGTAAGCAATAGCCTCAAGGCGGGCACCGTTTGGGTCAACTGTATGCATACCCCCCACCCCCCAATTCTCGTTACATACAACAAGCTGACACTAGAGAAGGCTACAACATGTTACACCACCAGCTTCCCTTCGGTGGTTTCAAGGAAAGCGGTATCGGCCGCGAACTGGGAGAGGCCGCGCTCGCCAACTACACACAGACCAAATCAGTTTCCATCCGCCTCGCCGGAGCACTGTTCTAAATGACGCTTGTGGGTAAAAATAAATATTATGTAATCCTTGAGAGAAGGGTATTGTGTTTACATGGAGACGATATCATGGGCTGTATGGATTTCATGGAATGAATGGTTTGTATAAGGGCACGCTCGAGGTTCGAGTAAAACGGCAACTTTATCCGTGGCGACTTTAGTTTATACCACCATCATAGCAATCAACACAAAAAGAGTTAAACAGTTAAAACAAATCTATGTGTCGCGACGTGCAGCATGATATCGATGTGCGAATTGACAGCAGCTGGTTGGGAGATAACGCGGGGAGTCGGTATCTTCTGTACGATGTCAAACCTCCTCGATCGCCCACGGCCAAACCACAGTACTTCCTTTTGGACGCAAGAATCTCTATCGAGCTCCCACACCCCGCTCGATCCAATCAATTCATTCGGCGAGTACGATCGGTGGCGTACTCTAGATCTATGAGAAAAGGAGGAGGGTGGGGGAGGAGGGGAAGAAGGGGCTTGTGTGGTGGTGGCAAGTTGGGAGACTGGAAGAAGCATTTCTTGCCGCTCGCTTATTACGTAAAGTACGTAATCACATTGTACGTCAAGGTGGGCGGCTTAACTATCTTGGGTCAGTACCTAGGAAACGCGCTATTGCAGGAGGCAATAAGCTTGACGCTGTTACATGTGTCTTGGATCTCCTTCTACCTTAAAAGAGGTAGTAGGCGAGGTAGGCAAGGGGAGGGAAGTGAATCTCACCGGTGTGCAACACAGCAATGGCCGGACGACGGAGGCTCGAACATTGCATATGTATGTGCAATGTATGTGACGAAAAGAATGGATGGATAGACGGTCTTGAAGACCGACAGACAGCGCCCAATTATCTACTTTTTATTACCCCTCACGCCGCTCGATTACTCCTATGTACAACATTAATAACCTCCTTACACAACGCCCCGGGCCTAGCAATCTATCCCGGTGGTACGAGTCAACCCCGTTTTACTCTACTCTGCTCTACTCTCATATCTTACAATACGATCAATCCCTCTAGACATGGGAAGTGATCAACATTCGTTTGACAGAGAACCTCTCCGGAGCGCCAATAGATTAATACTATGTGCGCACACGCACGCGGCGGGTTCGGACTCCGGGGTAATGTGGAGATGCTCCGGATGGAGGGGAGCTTGGAAATTTCTCCGTAGGGGTGCTTAGTCGGATGTTCCGGCAGGGGGTGCCGGAAGGAATTCCTGCTTGCATGCTGGCGGGGTTTATGTGGTAAGTAACTTTATCTGCATACCTTGCTAATTCGTTGCATATGCGCCTGGAAAGACCGGATCTTCGCGGGGAGAGCCGACGAGATCATCATCTCGCGGTGGCGGGGGCTGGGGGAGGGGGCAACATGCCGCGGAGGATTCAATAGCTAGGATTGATTACCTTAGGTATTCTCAGATTCTTATGCTCTCGCTTTTTCGGTGTTGTAGTCTACGTCGTATTGTTGTACTCGCTAAATCTAGGATTAAAAGATCTATCTATCTATATCATTCAGTAGACTATTACTCTCCTTTCTTACTTATTACTCCCCTCTTACCAATTTGTATCATCATGGGTTCCTTCACGAAGCTCGTACGGTTTAAGTCAGATAACAGCGCGGTGTACTATACAGATCTAGGGGATCTTGCCGCAGAGGTCCCGGTGTCTGGGTCGCAGGTCACGGCTTACAAGTCCTTTGAAAACTTGCTGTCGAAAAGCAATGGCGAGACAGCTACCGTAAAGGAGGTGAGAAGAATTGAAAGTTTTCTCCGTCTTAGCATAATGAAGAGAGATGGCTCACGAAGGTCTCGTCTATAGCTCCTCGCCCCTTTACCGCGCGATGACTTGCCGATCTACTGCGTGGGACTGAATTACAAAAGCCATGCGGCCGAAGCAAATGTAAGCCCCGTCCGTACCGCAGAGAACCACGTCTTGGCCGCTCACGATAAGTTTCTCAGCTCAAAGTAGCCGATTCGCCACCACTCTGGACGAAGCCGCCAGCGGCGCTCGCGAGTCCCGGCCAGGACATCGTTCTGAACAAGTACTGCGCCGCCAGCCTTCCGGACTACGAGGTACGAACGAACCAACAATCAGACCATTCCATATAACAGATACCCCTAGTATAGAGCTCGAAATCTAACGCAGACTCTCTAATTACAACGAAATAGGCCGAACTCGTCTTCGTGGCATCGAGAACATGCAAAGACCTCACAGAATCCGAGGCCGCCGACGCCATCCTGGGCTACACAGCCGGCAACGACCTGTCGTGCCGCCTCTTCCAGATGCCGCAGCACGGCGGACAGTACTACTACGCGAAGGCATTCGACAACTTCGCGCCCCTCGGCCCCGCGCTCGTGAGCGCGGGTGCGTTTCCATTTTCTGAGGCGCGCATGACGCTCACGGTTAACGGGGAGAAGAGGCAGCAGGCGGATCTACAGGAGGATATGGTGTTTACCCCGGCTAAGATACTTAGTCATATGAGCCAGGGTATGTAAGGTTTTAACATCGCCTCCTTTGATTTTGAAAGCTATGCCAGATCCGAAGAGTTGTTCTTTTGAACTTTAATCTTGACTGATGATACGTTGTGAATAGGCACCACTATCCCTGCCTTCACGGCCGTGATGACGGGGACACCGGTCGGCGTCGGTGCGTTCATGAATCCGAAGCAGTTCTTGAAACACGATGATGTAGTCGAGGTGTCAATTACTGGTATTGGCGAGCTGAAGAACAGGATTGTTGTTGAATAAGATTCTCTGCTTAGACGATCTGTTCTGTAAATAATCAGTCACTTGCCCGATGCTATGGATAATGTTGACGTTGCAGAAGAGATATAATACTCCGTATAACATTTACCGTGAGATGCACGCTTATACACTACCCTGTACGTTTCCTACAGTAGCTTCAATTTGGGATTCGTTTCCGCCGCTGCAACGAGGGGGTATATGTTCTATGTTTGCCTTCCCGCCTAATCTCGATACATGGGTGCTCCCAAACGTTCGATATTATGATGTAGACATTCCTTACATTGCAAGATAGCTAGTGCTCTTTGGCGGTTTGCACTTCAGCAATTGACTTATATGCGATGTCGGTGCTTTTGGAATCAAGCATCTCAAATTCCCGGGTGGTTTTGAACTAATCTAGAGAGAATTTTCTTCTTCTGATAGGTAGCGCTTAGAGCTGCGAATGAATTGATTACATTATATTGGTTCTGTATCCTACTAATTTACGTATCTTCTATGAGACTTCGTCTTGAAGACGATGATTGAGATGGGTAATACAATCCACTAGCTCCGAATGGTTCTTCGCGACGCCGAACACGAAGAAATCAGCACGGAGGACGACGAATCTTGTGTCAGGGCTGAACCGACTGAATATATTCGAAGGTGCGTACAAGGGCCGTATCCGTATGCCTGCCTTAGACATTTTCTCTATAGGCGTGGGATAGTAGATCTCCAGGCCATCAACTGTGCCGATGTATGGCTTGGAGCAGATAACTCGGATTGAATCATGACTGATAACCGCTCGGTCCATATCGACTTCATCTAGAGCCTTTCTTGCCTCGGATAGGGCGTTTACAGGATCTTCTCCCGCCAGCACCAAGAGCGTCATAGCTGTGTTCGTCGGCTGTAATATCAAATCAGACAGTTCTAGACCGATGGTCTGAGACGACAAGTAGACTTGAGGGAGCCGTCCTCCACCGCCGTGTTTAGCAGAGAAGAACCCCCCACTAACAGTGGTGAAGCCGCGCGCTTCAGTCCTAGAGATGGGGCTGGGCAATCTGCTGAAGAGGGGGATTTGCCGTAAAGCCCAATCAATGTTTCGCAGCAGCCAAAACGTCCACGAGTCTCCGATGTTGCACAACTGGCCGTTGAATTTCGTGAATTTTGCTGCCACCTTCACGCTATAGGCGCGTTCCTGCGCCCAAGCTTGGAGGACTTCATCGCAGATGCGACGGCTGGGACTGGGCAATCGCTGCAGAAGCATTAGACGCCAAGCAAGCTGTTGTGCGTCCCTCAGACCACTTGCTATGCCTTGACCGCCGAACGGGGGAAAGACATCTTTAGAGGCGGATGTTAGCATGTTTCATTCACGACATGGATTTGAGAGACGATGAGGATGATGTAACAGGAGGGAGTAGTCGCAAGGAGGGACGCCAAAAGTTTGTGGGGACTCGAGAATCTAATGGAAACTTACGTGCGGCATCTCCGATCAAGATTGTTCTGTCATCAAACCATTTGTTCACAACCTTGTGGGTAAATCGAAACGGCTGACAGCGCCGGATTTCAATACAGTCCCGAGGATACGTTACCCCTCCCGAAGGAAACGGTTTGGAATCCTCGCCACACTTCCGGGTGATCATTGGGATGAGATGTTCCCAGAGTAGTTCTTCTGAGTTCATACTGTCGTCCCAATCATTCTGAGCAAACTCATGACGCCAGAGGCGCGCTTCCTTCGGTCCAAAGCGGCCGGCGGCTAGGGGTTTCCCGGGAGGACTGGCAAAATGAAAGCCACTGGGCCAGAATAGATCATATACTTGATCGGGTGTGTATCCTAGCTTCCATAGGGGAAATTCGGGATGTGTTTTTGGGGTTGGCAACGAGATTCCTAGGTTTGCTGCTACCCAGGTTCCGTCGTATTTGTAGACACCGTCAACTTGCCGTATGTCTGCTGAGGTCTCGAGGAAGTGCTTCCTGACTATGCCTCGCTTTCCGTCTGCTCCTATGAGCCAGGAACCGCGTATACTTCTAGTCTGTCCTTTATTATCCGTATACTCGACGATAATTTTCGTGCCGTCTTGTTTTCGTCCTGTTACAGTACAACCACATCGGAGCTCGCAATACTGGGAACTATTTAACTTCTCACGCATCGCCAACTCTACTTTAATCAGCATATAGGAACTGTGATGAACCGTATAGCAATCTCACCTAGCTTTGGCTGGATATGAAGGATGGTGCTTGGGAGAGCCTGGCCGAATCCATCTGGGTACGCTTCGGCACAGAAAAACGGAGGATTGACGAAGGATGTCGTATGGAAATTGAAACTGGGCATTTCTACATGTCCATTGTTAGTAGAATGTTCAGTGGACATCGCAGAAGTAGAACTGTACCGTGGCTAATTTTGTCCATATCCCCACCAAGCCCGAGGTCCCAGCATATTCTGACGGCATCCTGTGTTATAGCGATTCCTCTGGGGTCTTCAACTATCTTAAGTTCTTTCTCCAGTATAATTGACTGGTATGATTAAGCATTCATACACTTAACATGGAACGGCGTAGCTAACTGACCTTCACTTTGAGCTTTGACAAAAAAATTCCCAATGCTAGGCCGGCTGGACCAGCACCGACAATGATGACCTCCGTGGTATCCATGACGAATCTTTCGCAAATTGCTTTGCTAATCACTTCAAAGAGATTGTATAAGCCGCTGGGGTTACCAAAAAGTAGTAGTTAGAATCCCACCTAGGCAATGGAGTAAGTAAGTGACTCGGATTATATGTCGCACCCCAACCCACACTGCCGATACCACCTATGTCTATCAATAAATGCACCTCGAAACTATTCCAGCGGTGTATTACCTTACATACATGTTAATGGCGATTTCTGGTTGCTGGGGGTGGTCGCTGTGCTGTTTCTCCGGCATGGTATCCAGTTGTTCCGCGGAGGAACTCGCCTCACCAGGGGGCTCACCAGCCGTGTGATGATGCAGGCAGAACCGATGCTGTTCAAAAGCTGCCGTATCAACAGTGGTACTCTTTCTCATGGCTCGATGAAACAATGTCCTTCCTATTGTCAGTACTTTCGCTTTTCCCTAAATTCATTCGCGATATGCCCGAAATGCGCATCCCAGAAATCTCCAACAATCCCTCGAAGGTTCAGCTAGCACGCATTGCACATGTCTACTTTGAGCACTCAGATCTAGAAGTGTTTGCTGAATTTGCGAAGGATTGGGGTTTCATAGAAGAGAAACGGACTGCCGACAAGATTTGGTATAGGGGCTATGGCGTAGATCCATACGTGGTAAGTAGAGGGTGCCTTTTTGCGACTCTAGGACTCTTGCAGAGCGTGGGTAAAAAGAAACTCACTAAGCATCGAACCCTGCAGTATGTGGCGTCCAAGAGTAAAGATGGAAATCCCAGATTTGGAGGCGCTGCCTTCGTAGCTAAATCGGAGGAAGAATTCGAGAAGGCAGCGCTTTTACCAGGGGCGACGCCTTCGAGTCTTGCTGACGCACCAGGGGGTGGAAAGATGATCACCTTCACTCGATCCGACGATACTCAGTTTCATGTCGTTTACGGTCAAGTTGAAAGAGAAGTTGAAGAGACAACGCCTTCAGCCACTCATGAGATACAAGGACCATACAACGGTCCATTCCAGAAGCTCAGGAAAGGTATCTAGCTTTTCGTCCTAGGAATCATTCTACATCGAGCATCGGGGGTTTATTGACGATTTCCAAGGTACTTTCCAGCGGTATCGAGAGGGGCCGGCGCTGGTACATAAGCTCGGTCATTTCGGATTGGTCTACCGGGACTTTGACACTGAGATCAACTGGTATACCGGCAACTTCAATTTTGTGCCATCCAACGTCTTGTACCACTGGGACTTCTCCAACATTGACGTACTCACGTTCTTGCATCTCGACCTGGGCAAGGAATTTTCCGATCACCATGTATTCTTCATGCAGCGAGCACCGCCAGAGGTCAAGAAGAGCTACATGCACCATACATCGTACGAGGTTGCCGACTTCGATGAGCAGTTAATTGGGCATGACTACTTGGCTAAAAAGGGTCATGAGAGCGTCTGGGGTGTTGGGCGCCATATTCTGGGCAGTCAAATATTTGACTACTGGAAAGATCCGAGTGGCTTCAAGATCGAGCACTACGCCGACGGGGATCTTGTAAACGAAGACACTCCTACAACGCGCGAGGTCGTGGGTCCTCTCTCAGTCTGGGGACCCGAGCTACCAAAGGACTTTGGAAATGACACGACGAAATACAGCTTCTCTTAGAGTATTTTGCAGAAATGTACGAGTTATGAATTACTGGTCAGGCAATTTGTTGGTTATCAGAGGATCAGGTAGTAATAGGTGACCGTAAGTGTGTACGAAGACGGAAGGGGCTGAGTATAACGATGCGAATTCAACAGATTGAGATCAAGAATCATTGGCCTTAAAGAGGATATTATTCAATGGGAGTGTAAAGATTGTTATTCCGTTTAGATCTTATACCTATATCGCATATGGAGGTTATGTGTTTAACCATACAATCCTCGCAGTGCTAACGTTCCAAGCTTGGCCACTTAGACCGGGGGTGCTGCGCCAACCTCCTCATCTCATCTCATCTCCTACGGTACTCCGGTCAGTGCTGCGTTGGCGAACCCACAACTTCTGTTGTACTGCCACCAGCCCAATGGCTTCTTTTCCCCATGCATCTGTTTACACTTGTTGCGATTTGCTATAAGGCCCCAATGAACAGAAATGTCGTTGAACGTAAAAAATCGGGTGTGTGACCGCTGTATCCGGTTCGTTGCCATCTAAGCTTCAAGTCCTAGTATTACCGAAACAGCTCCGAGTAAACAGCGAGCTAATATAGGGATATAGTAAAAAGGTGAAATGTAAGCGGAGGCTGCGTGGTTGTGAGGCTGTCGTGCTCACGGTCTATAGGTGACTTGCAGCGACCTCACTGCTCCCGCTGCTCGGAAGCAGGCTTGCCTTGCACCTACTCAGCAGAGCGCAAGAAGCCGGGTCCGCCACGAGGTTCGCGTCGGCAGAGACCCGGGGCTACCCCGACGGGCTCGGCTTCAAATGAGAGTCAATTCACGCCAGATCATCAAGGCGACACATTCCTCACGCTGGACCAAGAGTCTCTCGTACACGGACATGGCATCGTATCCCCAGGTACGATCGAAAGCCTTCGTCTACCTCAAGGAGAGGATCAGTTCCGGGGGTTCAGCTTGCATGGCTCTATATATGACCAGTTTGCCTCAATAGGCTCTCCTGGTAGTCAGAATATATACCCCGGGTACTCGTTGAGTCGCGAACACGAAAGAGCGCTGTACGCCGATACATTAGTATGATAGAGATCTATGTGTACTGACATAGCCTAGCCTTGTACACTTCTTCGAAGAAGTCCATCCCGCGATACCCTTATTTCGGACAGGGGACTTCCTCAAGAAGTACGATGAGGGATTCGCTGAAAAGAACCTGCTCGTAACCATAGTCACAGTAGCTGCTAAGGTTCTGGGTCCTATCAGCTTCTGGAAGCCGGAAGACGTGGAGTTATGCATGAAATTCCTTCTCGATACCATGTCGCCTGAAACAACGCCTTCCAGTGCTCCTCATAGCTTAGAGTCTTTCAGACTAGAATGCTTGCTCGCTTACTATGAGTTCCATCAGTTTCCAGGGTCAAGCTCCTGGATGCGCATTAGCAGACTCGCCCGGAGAGCTTATGCGGTCGGTATAAACCAGATCGATAATCCAGAAATGTGTTCAGCGTTCGACTGCGCTACTGCGACCGAAGGCGAGATCGAGGATTGGCGCTACCTTTTCTGGTGCATCTATTGCTTAGACTCTTACTCCAATATTTCCGTCGGGACGCCTTTTGTGGTAGAACTTGAGAGCATTAACACATCACTCGCAAGGAACCCGCACGATCAGGCTCCCGGGCTTCCAACCTGCACCTCCAAAATATTTCTGCCAGACGATGTTGAAGACATATGGAGAACAGCGAAGGAGGTCGTTTCCAACGGGGTTATGGTTAATTACAACCTCCACATGGTAACCACAACTACTTTGCGGCAAGCTGGGTATAGTATGCATTCACAAACTTTCTATTCGAATCCTTGAAATGGTTCCGTCCTTCTTATTGTTATTGCTGTATAAACCAAGACCGTATAAAAGCCCATAGAACTGCACTAGCTACTAACGTCTTTTTTCTATCAGTTATGAGACTACGAGCTGAGGGGAAACGACTGCCCACAAAGACTAAGGCTCTTAGAGGCGCCCTTGCCGCTTTGCGACTATCGCTACCTCATCGCTACCTGAACCCAGCGAGGAATGTCCTAGGTGGCGAGTCATGCCTCGATCACCATATCAGGCTCACTAATATTCTTCATCTACATATGGCTAATTTGATTATCACCATACCTCCTAGACTTGATGGAAATGAAGCAGAGTTTATGCAGAACTGGCTGGAATCTCTTGAGCCGTGTCAGAATATCGTCTCAGTTGTAGAGCAGTGGGATAACCAGCATTCCCCTCACATTGATCCTGCTATAGTGAGTCTTTTGTGGGATATTTCTGTCTCAACATGGCTTGTCCAGTGGCAGAGCATTCTCCCATGCTCCATGCACTATGGACCTTCTAGACTATCAAAGCCCTTCGAAATGGTTGTCGCTAACACTAGATACTCCAGTGCTTCATCGTACATTCGGCTCTTTGCTTCTTAGAAATACATCGTTGGAGCACCGTTGACCCGACAGCTACCTTCATAGCGGATCTCACACAAGGCCAAAACTTGCTATTGCTCTTTCTGGAGCAATTCTCAAGCATGTGGACGGTGCCTAGGTACCTTATACGTATGTGTTACTATCGTCATATAGGACTCGTCGCGGTAACTTACTAAGTCCTGCAGGCCAATTCAAGAAAGCGCAAAAGCGGTATAAGGATACGCGCTTAACGTATGTCGAAGTCGACCGACTTTTGAGCAGGTTTAAAACCCCTTTGCACCCGAAGACGCTCGAGCGATCCTTGGCTATTCCCCCAGTCGCGTCACATACACATACTCCTACGAATAACGACCTGATGCAGCTTGATGACCTATGGTCCTTCGATGTGTACGATCTTGGCTTGTGAATTATTTGTTTCTTTGACATTTCATTATTATTATTTAGCGCGGTTATTGCATCATTGCGGGAGGAACAAAGACATCCGAAGTGGACACGATGTATGATCTATACTACCTATATTGGGAAAGTTGAAAGGCTCCAAATATACATGGGTATGCTGAGATTAACGAGTTGGAAGATCTTTCTCTCATATTTTAGGAGCATGTCACTTCGAGATGCTAATATTTTGGTTACAACCGCGGCAAGAAACGTAAAGACTCTGCACAGCAATAATATTGTCATTATTCATTTAATTTTCAGTAGATGTGACCACCCAGACGCCTCGCCATAAAGAAAGCTGTGGCGACCTCCGCCAGCCCTTTTCAACCACTCCTGATCTCAGCGTAAAACGCAGTCCGGAAAGCGACTTTCAGGATAAGGAATGCCTCGAGACTTTGCCCCCAATCCCTGAATTTAAAAGTTCCCACGTTTCCCCATAACAACCCATCCTCCCACACTTGTCTGATTTTCCAATTCAACCTGACCCAGCGTGTGGCGTGTCCAACCCTATAGTCTCGTAATACATTCATCCCTAGAAGACGGTCTGCGAGCCCGCCACCAACTCGCCATAGGATTCTTGGGGCCCGCGGTCTCGGCCAGCCAGGCCTGGTACTTGCAGCAGCGGCATACGTCGTTCATCTTATTCATCTTCATCATCCCCGGCCTTTGATCGTGCCAGGCCTTTGCGTTATCAAAGAACATGCCGAGGCGCAGCCACCGATGGCAGCCGTCGCAGGTCTTGAACTCGGCGATCGCGGCGTCGGAGATGGATTCCTCGGAGTAACTCTTCATTGTGTATGTATTCTTTTCTTCTCCCTTGGCTGTTTGTTTTGGCTCCAGCAGCAGGGGGAGGAATCAAAGGGATTGTAGAGTGATTGGTATGGTAGGGTCTGGATTATACGGAGACCTTAGTCTCCTGATGACAATGGTGGTGTGGAACTGATTGATGTTGGTGACGACGATGAACCCGCTGAGCTGGTTCGCCCCTGAGTAAAATTCATTCGAGTTAAGGCAGGGTGATCCACGCCTCTTGCCTCTTGCCTCCCGCGAAATTTTACTTCAATATATAATATAAAATCGCTGTTAAAACAAAGCAATGAAACAAAGACTTGCTAGTGGTTTACAAAAGTTCCGTGTTTCTTAACGCGGCTTCTAGCGCGGCTTCGAGAAGCTATGGCATACAAAGGACCTTCGCAAGTAGCTTCTCTCTATCCTTCCTTTGCTAGCAGCAGATAAAGATATGTACTGTTGGTGATGACATAGTCCGTCCCGCATACACTTGCCGTATATGGGTGGGAAATTATACCGAGTATAATCCCGGGACTTTCTGGTCTCATAGGATGAGCTCGCACATCTATAAGTCAGTAATAAAGAGAAGCATTTTATCAAGTATGAATTATGTACGCAATGCTATAATGCCTCATTGGGTATCGTACAAAGTATGTCTTCCATCACGGACAATTTCACTATCTTGCCGATCACCTATGAATATACCCTCGCAAAGATAACCGCTATCGCGGTAAACAAGACAACAGTGACCGCATGCCACATTATTGTTGTCGTACTGATCCGGCTACGTCTCTTCGAGCGAAGCATCTCGTCAAAGATTGAGTCCAACCGTTGAGCCATCTCCGCCTCCCCAAACTTATTCTTAACTCTCTCGATACCCGCCTTGGACATTTTTTCCAGCTCTTGTGGACTCAGCTCATACAGAGCCTTGTCCATAACCGCAGTCCACTCGTCGACCTTATCGGGCGAGCGCAGCCAGCCAGTCTGGCCTTCCACGACAGTCTCTACAGGCCCGCCTGTGTTGGCAGCAAGAACGGGGACTCCGCGCAGCATAGCTTCGAGGGGTACGATGCCAAAATGTTCGTTAGCCGGGGTATAGACCAGAAGACGCGCCGAGGATAATAGCATCTCCTTTAAGATGTTGGTCACGTTCTGAAGAAATAGGACCTCGACGTCTTGCGGCACAGCATGCGCTGTCTGTGGGGTCCTGACAGTCATGTTCTTCAAGCCAAGAGATTCGGTTAGCGCGACTAGTTCGTTGTGATAGCCGACATTCTCAGCGACACGCGGATCGTAGCCTCCAGCAACGGCAAGCCGCACACCGGCACGTTTCTGCTTGCTTAGGCCAGCGAAGGCCTTGATTGCGAGTGCGATGTCCTTCTTGCGCTCAAACCGGTTGATGCTCAATACGAATTTCATGCCATTCCACAAGGGCTTGTTGTCGGGGCTTCTCTCTTCGGTCTTGGTGTCTACGCAAGGGTACACCGTCCATAGATCCCTGTGGCGCGCGAGCGCCGGCCAGGTCCGGCTGACGACGCCTTTGGTAAAGTTGGAGTTGACGGCGATGGCGTCGGCAAAGCTCATACTCCATTGCTCCCAGAAGTCGAAGGGCACTCGGTATACGCGCTTCAGCCACTTCTGCCTGCCTTGGGCCAGCAAGAGGTCGGGAAAATGACAATAGAAAAAGATGCGCCCCTGCGGATGTAGATACTGCAACAGCGGCAGGCCGGCGCTGAGTTGGTCGACGAAGTATGCGTCCGGGCGCAGATCGCGGAGCTCGGATGTGATATAGATCTGGAGGATCAGGTGAAGCTGGCGAAGGATGGCGCAGAGGATGCTGAATCGGCCGAGGATCGAGGGCGGGATGACGGTGTTGCCGCGGACGCGCACATCGAGGGTCCCTGGACTCAATATTAGTACATAATATAGGAAGGAAGGCCGAATGCAGATACGAGAATAAAAAAGAAGAAGAGAGAAAAAATAGCAACAGAAACAAGACTCGCCATCTCGCGCCTCGTCGAAACAGTGGCCCGGATCGCAATGGCTCGTGAATATAACAACCTTGTGGCCACGCTTTTGCAGGCCGACGGCCGCGTCGACGACCAGTCTCTCCGCGCCGCCAATGCCCAAGTCCGGGTGTAAAAAGGCTATCGTCTTGCGATATCTTGCGTGTTCCTTAGCCATGTTGGAAGCGGGAAGAGGCTGGAGCGCTCTGCCATTGCCTGTCGGGACAAGGTTCGGGTTAGTTGCAGATGCGGCTCAAGGGACATCAAGGAGGCACTTAGGTTAGCTACGTACAGTAGTTCCATATCTGTCACTTTCAGCCCTAAACTCTACCCCACCTTCTCTATTCAGATCCCCTGCTAATCCCTGCTAATATCCCTGTCGAGATCCCCGCTAGCCTCTAAGCCACTTACGCCGTAGGTAACGTCCGCTTCATTGTTTAGGACGGGACTTTTGAGAGCTATTGTGCTTGTGTATATGTTTACTGTTAAGCAGATGTAGCTGATACTGAATAGATGGCACAACGATGCACTGCAATAGGTATACAGGTACCCTAGGTGCTCAAAGTTACGTATTGCTTTAGTTCGTCTACCAACTTATACACTTAAAGCTGTTACGAAAGGACAAAAGCATATTGACGTTTGAGGTCACTCAACTATATTAACTACAATACCTAGCTTGACTTCTTCGACATCCATGCCTAGTAGCGTACTTTACATCAATTGTCGCGAGCTATTGGTACCGCCATTTGCAATATCTCTTAACTACTCCATCCTTGCGCCCAATGAGAAAACGCCTAAGATATGCAGGGTATGTTTTCGAACGCAGACCCGAGCTCCTAACCCCGATACCAGACGGACATGAAAACACGCAACGGAGAAAAAAAAGAACGATATTTCCTGTGCGCCTTTCTAGGGTATCAATCCGACATATGGAAGAAGTATTGATAAGGATTCCTCCCGCTCTGTGATGGTGCTAAGACACCCACCCCCTATGCATCATCCCTTTGAAGAATATGCGACTTGGTCCAACTTCACTCACTGACACTCTGCTCATCATAATCGTCTTCAGTCGCTCTGGCGTCCTCGTCTTGTTTACGCAATGCGTTCAGGCCCATCTCATTTCGCACGTCCTTCTGTATGCGCAAGAAATAATGTCGAAGTGTTGCGAGGCCTCGCAGAAAGCCCCGGTCTGGCTCGTCTATGTGTTTGGGTGGGCATGGCTTGTCCGTAGCCAGGTCACCGGCTGTCACGCTATTCGCGAAGTCTGCCATCTTGAAGTCGATTTCCGCTTTGCTCTTTTTACGCCTTTTCATGTCCCACGGATCCTCTGTGTCAGTTGCGAAGTCCGTGGCCGAGTCCTCGGCAGCTGTGTCGTTGTCGTCGTCCGATGCTGCAGCATCATAAAACATAAGAAGGCTTGCAGCGTAGAACCGATATCCACGCAGACGTCGAATGGTTACTTCCAGCTGTTTGAGTTTCTGGAGTATGGTGGGAATGTGTCTCAGAACACTACTATAATCCACGCCATCGTAGAGAAACATGGCCAGTGTATCTTGAAATTCTTTCCCGGCCTTCAAATCCCGGCCGTAGTACTTGTCCCTGAAAACGTATGTCTGTGATTTAGCGTCCCATGTTTGGAGACCACATACTCGAACCCCTAGTTCTCTAGATGTTGTCTCCGCACATTTTCGGCGTTGTGATTCGCGTTTCTTCGGGCCAGCTTCAACGCCATACTGCCGAGTTCCCATTTTCAAATCCATTATGCAAGGTCGTTTCATACCAGCTGTGAGATCTTCGAGCAATAGGAAATATTCCACCCTCGAATCACGTTGGGTTTGAGCCTCTTTCGGATTGATTGGACGCGGAATCCTCCTGATTTCCGTCTCTTGGTTGGGCATTTCAGGACGTGGTGCAGGGAAGATTTTGGTTTGCGGGAGAATCTTCAGTTCTGCCAGGTCTCCATCATCTATAGCGTTCGAAATTGATTTTCCGCCTTTGATTGCGTCTTCAAAACGGGGGGAGAGCGCTGCTGCCTCACCTTCATCCCGGTATCTAACATCATCTGCATCCTCGAAATATTTCAAGTCACCACGTGACTCTCCAACATCTTGAGGCTTGCGCCGCAACTTGCTTCCAGAATAGCGCCGTTTCTGTACTCGCGGCGAAAGTTTTTCTTTTAAGACATCTGCCTCAGGCGCACTAGTTCCAGTCACGTCTTTCACAAGATCCGCACCACCTATAGCCAAGCAATTATCTTCCGGCCCCAGATCACTCTGACTTTTTAGGAGTGTTGCCGGGCTTTTTATATCGCTCTTTTCGTGGGACAATGAAGAATTATACTCGCCTGTCTTTCTTGAAGGAGGCAACCAAGAATTTGATTGGCTAGGTTGCATTGATCGACGGGGCACTGAACGGTGATATGATGCAGGTTTCTGGTGCTTGTGTACAGTGATAGGCTGTAAGAATGCGTCGTTGAACACTTCATTCCTCAGTTTCTTGTTGACCATTGTTGCGCCCCAGCTATTCGCATGTCGATGATCTAATGTAGGTCGACTGCTGCGAGAAGCCTCATCGGCTGTTGGTGACAGCATCTCGCCCATGCGATGCTGAATTATAGCTGCTGATGCACTTTTTGGACGTTCCCTGGTACCTGAGACCATCGAAGGCTGAAGCAAGCTTCGGGGTAGAATGTGCCGATTATCAACGAATGTTACGGTAGGAACCGGGATGTGTCCCGATTGGAGAGATTGGCTGACTACTCTTCGACGGTTCTCCTCGTCGTAGCCATTAGAAGACGGACGAACCCTGGCCTTGGCATTTCCCTCGGTGCCGTTTGGCTGGGCCTCAGATCCGTTTGGTAGCTTTTCGGTGCCTGATATTTCCTCTTTTCTGACGGTAGACCTTCGACGTGGTTGCTTCTGATACGTAACATTCAGAACACCAATGTATCTGCAAACCAGATTAGCCATCTACTCTGTCGTTCAGTCAAGGAGAGAAGCGGATGCTTTTACAGACCTTGGCAAGAAGGGCAAAAGATCGCGATGATATCGCTCTATTTTCTCATAAAACTCATTTTCTCGGTTATTAAGCTGCTTGCAAACAGCTCTCTTGGAAAATCTCCAGATAGTTGTGTGACCCCCAACTTGATGTTTGTATGGAATCAGCTCGATAGCTTCGAGAGGTACTTTAGGCCCCAACTGATGCTCGTGGACAAGATCTTCGTAAAATCGAGAGGCTGGTCGAGAGGTTACTGGGGATATGTCACAAGGCTTTTTTCTAAGTTCAGTCTCATCTGAAACAATATCTTGACGGCTTTCCTTCTTCGGCAATTCCTGAACACGCAGTGCGCTGTCTTCCCTGCCTTTCGTCAAATCCTCGTCATGTGGACTAGTTAAATCCTCGCCTTCAGGTTCTGGCTCATCTGCTTTTACAAGCCATGGATGAAAATCCTTAGCCGCGGAACGAGTACTAGAATGTTGTGGTTCAACTTCCTCAATAACACAAGATCCCTCCTCTGCAGAATCCTCCAGGCTCTGATGCGGCAGAAACACAGCAGATGATATCTTCTCTTCGGAAGATTCCTCGTCTTCTTCAATAGACTCTCCATTCTCTTCATTAGTATTTGCTGACTCTGTGGGTTCGCACGTATCAGTCTCGCCAGATAGCTTTATATCCTTATTTCCGACACCACCCCAGCGTGTTACTCCAGGTGATAATAGAATATTCCCTGCCTGGTCTTGAGATTTACTAAGTTCAGTTGTCAAGGAATATTCCCTCCGAAGGCCAAAATAATCATCTTCGGTGGGCCGCTCAAAGGGAGTTTCAACAGCATGGGTACTAGATGATATATGTTCAGCATGTGCTGAAGGCTGCGAACTTTCTGTCTCGATAGACTGATGCGGCGGAGTTAAACTCTTCGGGCTTCGGTTGGTTAAAGCGGGCGTAGGTTGTTGTCCTTCGCTTCGTGGTCCTTTCAATGGCGATGTCTTTTCCTGTTGCGAGGTAAATTTTGACTCTTTGCGTTTTATCTTATCGGCTGGAAGACCTTCCTTGAAGAAACGGAGACTGTGGCTTGCCTTACGACTTCTTGTTGGTTCAATCCCAGCCAGTACTTCAGCAATGGACTTTTCAACTTCACCATCCTGGTGTCCGACAGTATCACTTGTTCCAATGGACCATGCTTTCTCTGGGCCCATTGAGACAGTTCTATCCGTTCTCCATGCACGATATTCAGCACGAGAATGGGAATTGGCCTCTGGATGACCAAAGCGAGAGAAAGCGCTGTCGCCACAGTTGTATGTAGCATTCCCAACACTATCTAGGGGCAATGTAGTGCTATTGATCCAAGGAACACGAGCTTCTTTCTCTGTACGCTCCAACGACCTTCCTCTGGCCCGAAACTTAAAAAAAGCACCTGGATGGTTCTTGATAACAGAAGCCGTCTCCGTAATCCCAGGCATTGCGTTAGACCTAGAAGGAATAGTCGGAACCGCAGAATATGTAGACGAGGGTAAAGAAGGCAACGATAGAGTTCGTGTAGGTTCAATTGGTCTTCGAGGAGAAGCTGTTGGTAAGCAAGCGCCTGAGAGATGCGCAGGAGCCTCAGGACGCGACTCAGGAAGCGTCAGCTCTTGAGAGTTGCCACATGCATATTCAGATTGATTCGATCGGGAGGATGGGTCATTGGGCTGTGTCTGGTTATGGTCGGGCTGGCGGCGTTGATCCAGTGGGATGGTGACCGAAGACGAAGACGAAGAAGAAGAGGGTATTCCACGTGCCGAAGCAAGAGCTTGGGTTAGCAAAGAAGGTCCGTTGGATCTGGAGACAGCCAGTGGCGGCCTTGGCCTTTTATTGCTGTGGCCGTCATGGCCGGCAGCAGCAGCCGAAGAGGGAGGTGTGGAAGACGAGCCAGGGGCACCAAGACGGGCCAGCGAGGGGGTCGAGACGGTGCCAGAAGGGCATGCATGGTTATGAATCGACGGGGAGCCAGTCAGAGCTGTGAGTGAGGAGAGCTGTTCGTCAGTTGCAGTCGCAGTACCAATACCCGTAGCAGAGGCACTAGGATGAGGAATTGGCGTGACTGGCAGGGACTCGCTCACCCGTGCAGCATATGCGGCATTTTCGGGTTGATAGACAGGCCAGGACATGAGGTATGCATCTGCGGGGGGAGGATAGCGATCTCAGGCTGGGTCAGATTGGGTGGGAGAGTGTCAAAGACGAGGGTGGGAAGAATGTGGTAGAGGTCACGAAGTGGTGTAATTAGTATGTGAGGGTGGCGTTCACAGTTAGGTGCGATTGTGGGTGGAGACATCCCCAAAGAACCTTCCATACCACGGCACAATCCCTGCCATAGTGACCTGTCCCTGTTACTGTCCCTAGTGGCTGCAGCACCGCAGGCCGTCTTAGCGTCGTACCTAGAGATGTACCGGACTTGGCCAGGTGGGCGGTACCAGTGGGGAACGAATTTTAGCGAGTCCTAGTGCTCCTCGATCATGGGAGGCCTGCTGTAGCGTTCGACGTAGGTACATGTTTTTCTGTGTAAATGTAGCACTTCCTCTTGTATGCTCTCCGTGGCACTGGCTTCACCGGTGCAGCGCGTGTGTCGTTCTGAGCTTGGCACTGGCAAGCACAACAGCAATCCAATGCAACGCCAGTGAACGGGATGGGACAAAGTTGAATTACCTCTCCCACGTGTCTGATGTTGGGCATACTCATTGTTTGCCAAGGCTATCTACCCTCTTGGGCGAGTACCTAATCTACTAGAGGTACTTATACACATGGGCGATCTGTATAAGTCTTTACGGTTTCCCGTCTATTCTACGCTACTTACAGTAGTATACCACCTTCGGATCAACTGCACTAAAGTAAATGTTACCCAATCCTCGGAACCTCAAACACCTCTATCAGGTCCTTTTGACAATGCCATGATATACAATCCCAGCGGGATAGACGGTTCACTAGTAAGCTGAGACTAGAATCGGTCGGTAACTTCCCATCAAATGGCTGCAGTTCACGGTTCCTCGTGGTCGAAGTGAACAATTTCCCTGACCGCTTGCAATTTCGATTGTGCTTAGTTACAGTCCACGTTTCATTCTTTCGTTTTTCATGGGCCATTGACTGACTCTGATATTGAGCAGCCGCCAGCTCAGGGGTGACACATGTGCTTACGGCACTCCACCTTGTAGTACTAATACCGTAGGTCCGGGCCATCAGTTCTTGTTACCCATAAAGTCATGTAGTTGATACAAACAAGAGCTAATACAAGAAGTAGTATTACGTACGTACAACCATCCGAGCATTTTGTGTATGGTAACCACTCTACTGGTACGATAGTTCTCGGGTGGAACGCAACGAGGTCTCAAGCCGATCGTTGTCATGGTCGGGTACCCAAACAGGTACCCAAAATCCCACGGCGCGACTCACCGCTCTGTTCGGCATCCTCTCTTCCCAAACAGTCAGTCGTCATGTTGTTTCCGATAAGAAAGCTGCATACCGTGGCTTGGGAAAAGTCAGAGGATCAGTGTGCACAGCAAATAAACCTTATCCGCTACATGCGCCACAACAACCGATTCCGGCAATCACAGGCCCATTTCATAGACGAATTGGTTCACGGAACGGGACGTCTCACCCATCAGCAGAGTCACCCAGCCAACATTTGTCGATCAAAGGACTATCTTTAACGAGAGTAGGTATGACCTACCTATAATGTATAAGCGAGCAGTAACATAATAATAGGCCGCGGCATGGATATTGAATAGGTTAGGTTCTCGGCTAGGTACGAGATCTCAAGATTGTCTCTCAGCCAATCATTCAACAACGTGACGTTTCTCGCGGACCAGAATCATAAGACATATCATCCATATGGGGAATATGAGACAACGCTCAACGCCTGCCTACGTATAGCTCTGTGCTGTGCGAACAATATTCTGTCTTCTTGTCTTTAATCCCAGAATATTCGATCCAAGACGGTGGGATAATAAGAGATCATAGTGCCTATTGTTGCCTTCTATAATTCCATGCCCTCTTCACTCAGAAGTTGATTCCTCTGTCAACATCCTCTCCCTCTCAGGGCTCAAAACCTTCAGCTCGCTCGGGATGACAAAGTCCAGTACAGCCTGTCTCACTTTCATATCTCCAGTATTTAATTATACCGAGGCTCACCTGCTAACCACACCTATTTCAGCGAAGTGTGGCGCATTGCTCGATCAAATGTCTAAAGGCGAGGTCACTTAAGGTCGACGTACTGGTATCAGTAGGTGTATCCATATCACAAGGAAATACACATTTCGGAATGCTCCAGCACGACGTGAAAGAATAATTAAACCACGCTACCCTGTGGATTGTATCTCACTCCAGCCACAGTTAGTTAGATAATACTACGATATCTGAATAAGCCATAATGTTCAGCTTGGTAGCGGAGAGATCTGTTCAGATCACATTCCGCGTCGAATACGCCGTTCCGCATTGGGATATCCCACGTGGTACGCTTGCGGTCATGTTGTCTGGTCCTCTTTAACAGCATTGATACCCTCGATACCTAAGCCGGTTTGCATGAATCATGATTTCCTTCGAAAAATCTTTGATTAGCGCCAGGGTTCTTACGTAATGCGGCTCAACGCCTCATTGATGCCCAAGACGATTCACCAGTCTGCGCATTGGCCTCAGAGGAGACTTAATTACCATTGTTAGCTCTATTGATACCAAATTCACGGCGGGGAAGCCGGCGAGTAATTGCTGGCTAGTCCGACACTGCTTAAAGTACACGTTTTATCCCCGCATCCGCCAGGGAGTTGCATTGGCCGGTAATGCGGATCGGAGGTAAGTGGGCGATCTTCCGTACTGTACCACTGCAGGAACCTCTCGCAAGCTTACCTCGTTGTCGCCTAGATTTGGTAAATACTGTATCTCACTTGAATTTGTGACCAATAGGATGTAGCGAAGCGAAGAGAAATATCCGACATCTGCTACGATTAGTCAGGTCTAGGTTAGCGTGTGTTGAGAATTGTCAGATAAAAGCAGGGCTTGAACGTTTGCAACATCATTGATGATGGGTTTCACCATTATTTGGTAATACCGGCAGCAGCTGACCAATCCCAGGCTGACACTAAGATGACGGGCCTCGCTAATTACTTAGAGATAGCGCACTACTGTAGGCTAAGAGATGCGTAAGAGATGCGTAAGAGATGCAGCTGATATGGCTTAGCGTATCTACACGCACTACAGTACATTAGAGGCCCAGCTACACTCTTGGATGCGGATAACAGGGCTTATCAATGCAACCTCGGAGACAGAACTGCTCAGTTGGAGGGTTAAACGGAAGCAAGAAGACGCAGATAGAATTGTAAGACTGTTTGATATGAGCTGACGTTAGCCACGAACCCAGGCTTGTGTGGAAGAAGTGAAAAGTTTTTAAATGATGTTTTGTAAGGAAAAAGGAAGAAAGAAAGAATAGTCGATATGACACCTACCACGACTATGATCGAGTTGTGAAATAGGAAGGATTGAGATACCTAGGTAGGAACATTGAATATTATCTTGTAGTCAAGTTAATTGAAGTAGGACGAGGGGCAAGACTGTTGCCGTTTTTAGTAGGTTATCAACTCTCTACCTACTTAGAATTTATTTAGTATGCAGTATATCCTTTGTTACTGTGTGACCCGGTGCTGGGAGACCTAAGCGGCAACCATGACTGCGAACTGTTTCACCTGAGTGGGCTCTCTCCATCAGGCCGCCTCAGGCTGATTCCAAAGACCCGGCGTCGCCGTCATTTCAATCCTGCGATCCTCTGCTATCCCGTTTGTTTGAACTACACCACACACTATGCTGCATTGCTGATAGCTTCTTGTTCCATGAAACTACCTTAATAATATTGGCAGCTGAAGTTGCAATATTGCTCAGGCTGCATTACGTAGCCATCACTTTCCTTAGCATTTTTAGTCTCATCTCTCTCGCCTGCCTGGTAGGCACCCTCGGCGCCCTTCTATATCCTTCTGCCCTGCTTACTGGGGGCCAATGATACATGCGCATCCTCAATACAACTCAACTTAGATCGATCGCGACTCTTCGATCAGTCTATCGTCCCACCTCTCTTTCTTCTCACTACTCCTTCCTTCTATATGTTCCTCTTTCCGGGTGCAAACATATCCATGCCCACTTTCCTTGTGACATTACGGTATTCTTCCGTCAGCGTCCCGTTCGCTACTTGATTATAGCCATTAGGTCGGTATAACAGATTCAACTCAGAACACTCTCCAAGTAGACACCTTGTTCTCTGGCAGCCGCGAACAGAAAGCGACGTGTGCAGCATACCATAGCATTTTCTCCCAAAAAGGAACCCGCGCTATCTAGTCTAGACGCTAGATACTAGACACTCGCGGTTCTTTGTGCCACTACCGATTGTGGAGGACTCACTTAGCTTCTCTTCCGTCTCCGGTGAACCAGCCAGCCTAGGATCTGTGGGATCTAGAATGCAAATCGCCAGCTGCGCACTGTCCCCGCCAACATCAACACCTAAACAACCCCCATCAACATGCGCAGGGCATCCACCGACCTGGCCGACCCGGCTCGAAACATCGAGGAGTCCGTCGGCACGCCCGATCCCACCACCCCCGAACCCGACCTCGACCTAGACATGACTCTGCCCACCGAAGAAGACGAGCAGCGGATTTACACTCCGCCTCCCCACATCGCTGCGCGCTTCTACCGCCCCAGCCAAACCCGCCGAAAGGACTCTGCGGCGTCGTCGCGCAGGAACTCTATCGCGTCCGCCCAGTCTCGTTCCTCGCATGGCTTCGCCCACCATGGCGGCCCCCAGAGCAGATTCATCGCCCAGCAGATGCGACGTGCCTCTATTCTCGAGGATCGCAAGGCACGTCTCGCCGACCGCGCCGCCCATGCCGAAAAGGTGCGCCTGCGAGCGGCTGTAGCGAAAGCCGCTCAGCAGAAGTCCTCGAATTCCGAGGCCCGCGCCTTGGCCGCGGCCCAGGCACGAGAAAAGAACTTGGCCGAGATCGTCGCAGCTTGTGCTGAAGAAGTCAAACGGGCCAAGGCAATCGCAGAAAGCATGAAGGAGAAGAGGGAACAGGAGATACGCAAACTCAGGTTGCAGATGGAAGAGCGTCTTGCCGAGGCGGAGAGGAGAAGGGAAGAGCTGCGGAATCGCCAAGCTACACGACGCTCACGAGCTCATAGTAACATGACCAGGAAATCGGCTGGCGACTCTACTGCGTCAGAAGGCGACGAGCAAGAGTCATCAAGCTTCAACGAGGAGACTGCCATGAGCGAAGATGTTGCGGTTTCCAAGTTGCAGTGGTGGTGGAGAGGTTTATTGAGGAGAAAGGCGGTCCAGCAATTTTCCAAGATCGGATTGAATATAGACGGAGTTCGAGAGACATCGTTTGATAAAGTGGTTGAACTACTAGGTCAAGAGCAAGTGCTCCTAGTAACCGCGAGGGTACTTCGTATATGCGGTTTAAGTGAGGGCGACCCTGGGTCTGTCACGGAGATGGCTGCTGTCAGGACTTTCTTGAGCGCTTTCCTCATTCTCGGCCATCCAACACAGGTTCTCAGCAATAAGGACCATAAAGGAGAACAGGAGCAGGTTGGATCCTCTCAAGGGCAACCCATCCCTCGTGATGATCTGGCTAATCCGCAATTACAGGACCTGGTCGCTAAGGCACGAGACTTGCTGATCTCCTTCGAGAACATATTATCACGCTTGACGTCGTCGAATAACTATACACCCCCGCCAGCTTTGCAAGGCGCCCTCCCGGAAGTCTACGCGACGTTCCATAACGCATTTATCGCCTGGAAAGCACGGGATTCTGACGCTCTGGTTGACGTCATGATCTTACAATTTGTAGAACTTGATGCAATCCTTCAAACCGTCAAAGACCGTACAGAGGGGGTTGTTACGGAGTCTTACCTGCAGAGTATTAGGGATAATCAACTGATGCTCATGGTTCGGATTAAGAAGCTCATAGGTGCCCAGGAAGGAAAGAGGAGGATCTTCGAAGCAGTGAAACAAGCAAGAAAGGCCAGAGCCGCAAAAAAGCCCACAGGAGACACCAAACCACGGGTCGCTGAACACTCTCTCAGTACCGAAGGCTCTTCGACGACCGAGCGTGCGACCGCAGACCATGTGATATCGTCTCAGTTGCAGACACTTACCCCTCCCCCGACTCCTAACAAACAACAGTCGAAGCAACCAGTAACGCACTCGAACTACCCTCCTATTTTACCAGACAACAGAGTCATTGTTCACGAGTTGGCAATCAATCGGGAATACCGCATTGAATTCGAGCATTTTCAAGAGCAACACAAGTCTCGCATGGAGCCACTCTTCGAGGATTTGCGCTCAGGACCGAGAAACGAAGAGAAAGAGTTTCATTATCTTGTTGTTATGGCCAACTACATAAAGGATAGACTTCAACATCTTGTCAAGCCTAGTTCGACAATGCATACATTCATCGGCGAGATGCTCGATACAGAGGTGGCTGGACGTCAGTTCCAGGCTGGCAGTTTCTCCTACGAGAAATTCTTTTCTTCAATGGGCTCACTTCTCCCCAAGCTTTGTGCCCCAGTGCGGGATGACGAAGTCAAAGACCTAGTGGACAACAAACTGAGCCATGGACCTATCGTTGATCGCTTCGAAGCACTCGTCTCGTTTATAGATGTGATGCTTTACGACTATGCCAACTATATGCTTCAGGTGGCAGCACCCAACCTCGCTGAACACGCCTCTCCGTATGAAGCAAAGAAGTTTGCTGAGGACGTAGATAGCGGCGCAGTTACGTTACATCGCGCTGAGGCCGCGTGGCGAGAGGCCCGAAACAAGGTGCATGCGGAAGCAGCTCGGCGTGACCCCGAAGGCATCAATCACCCAAAGCTACGGCCGACGCCTGACAAAATTTACTGGCAAATGCTTGTAGATCAATTTACACAGCCCTCGCCATCGGTCGATACTTTACCGGAACCTCTTGCGCTTGATGAGAAGCGCCGGATGCGTCTCGGCCGTCAAACTCTCCGTATCGTTACCGCAGGTGCTATTCTTTTACAGTGTAAGAACATGTTGAAACGCGACGTTCGAGCCCCTTGGAAAACAGAGGCTGGCCGGGTGTTTACGCTTCTCGAGTCGATGGATGATGACACCAAAGCTCTAAACCAGTCGACAGCTGTTCATGGCATCATGGCGGCTCTTGAGGCTGGTCGCTCGATGCCTGCAGCCACGAAGAAGCACCTGCAAGCTCTTGTAACCAGGGTTCTTGAAGCCTGCATGGACGCCAAGCGGAATAACTCGGAGCCTAGGGAGCCGGTAATGAAGCTCTTGCTTACGCGTCTCAGAGGGCATATCTTCACCCGACTGCAAGCCGGCTCCGCGAGCGAGAAGGTTAAGGCCACAAGCATGGCCGGGGAGAAGTTAGCCGGCTTGGGGTTGCCTGAATTTGTGGAAAGAGTACGAGAGATGATCGAAGAGATAAGTCGAGTTGGGAACGTTGACCGCGATACGCATGGAGTTTGGTGGGAAGGTATTGCTACCAAAGTGGACCAGGAAGAGTCCGCTACCAACGTGGCGGCGACATGAAATTACATTAGCATTCGATGGTGGCAGAACAGTCACGTTCGTACGTGTGCATTTTGGGGGGGTTAACTTTGCATGGATCTGTATTCGCACATCTGGTTTCTGGCTTGGTTTAAGGGACTGTAACTGGCGTTAAAGGGGGGAGGGCATGAAATACTTTGCATGGCTGATAATGAGGAAGGCTTCGGATCTTTCCAGATTGCAAATTTCGGTAGGGCGTGAGCTGAGAGGGACTCTTATCTGCATTATTACTTAGGTATCCCACAGTTGGTCCGTGTCATATACAAACATAGTAACAACTAGCCTGAATTCAAGCGGCAGGGCTTCTGAGGCTTTTGCGTCAATAACAAGCGATATACTAGACGAAAGGAGTTGAATGATTCTCATTTCCAAAATACGCCGATACCTGATTGATTCACCCCGTTAGCCCCCTAAGTGCATTTTTAAATATTTGATATGGTGATAGTAAAGTTGATAGATATTATAGGGATCTTGATGTATATCCAGAGACAGGCGAAGCGATCTGAGAACAATTTGTCACCGCAAAACGCTCTACATCACCAATATGACCACTTATTTAACCCTTTGTTTTCAAAGCTATTCTCTTAAAATACCGTCTATAGGCGTAAGTAAGCGTGCTATATCAAAAAAAATATTTTAAAATAGCTTTTTGAATAAGTAAATGGTTCAATAAGTGGCTGTATTGGTGGTATAAGTGCTCTGCGGTGCCAAGTTCTTTCTCATACCGCCTCGACAGGCACTTACAAAAAAAGCACGTGACCCCGCGGGGGCGGACCTAAAGCGAGCCCGGCCACTTAACGCGTCTCGGTTGCCCGAGAGCTGCAAGCTGCAAGTTATCCGTAGTTCCATTCCTTAGGTACATCTCTAGGCACCTGCTCCTATTATCTGAGGTCTTACCTCAGCTCAAATGAGGCTTCAGAATGTCATTTTCATTAGTTTACTAACGACAGAGCCACCATATCCACCAATGAGGTGAGGTGGAAAATAGACAGACTTGATCTATCTTATCATTGTGCCACTACTGGCACGCGCATATCGATTCAGAGTTTAGCGTGCGCTCGTACAGCGTATTACAGCATGCCATCATCGTCGCAGTTCACAGGTATTCATTCCATTCTTCTCTCCGTTTGCGCCACAGACGCCCGAACCCAAACTCTCTAACATCGTATCAGATGCGGACACGATCCGCATCCTCGTCTCCACCGATAACCATGTAGGCTACGAGGAGCGTGACCCCGTCCGCAAGGACGACAGCTGGAAGACGTTTGATGAGATTATGAACCTGGCACGCACAGAAGATGTAGGTATCTAATCTCGATTGTCTGTGTCTATGACTATGGCTGTGGCTGTGTTCCAAGGAGATACATTTATGTGCTGTGCTCACCAAAATTCCCATACCCTAGGTGGACATGATCTTACTTGCTGGCGACCTCTTCCACGATAATAAGCCATCGAGGCTGTCCATGTATCATGTCATGCGGTCACTCCGGAAGAACTGCCTTGGTATGAAACCATGTGAGCTTCAGTTTCTCAGCGACGCCAATGAGGTCTTCGCAAGCGCCTTCGGTCACGTCAATTACGAGGATCCAGATATTAACATTTCCATCCCTGTCTTCTCTATTCATGGCAACCACGATGACCCCAGTGGTCAAGGCAACTACTGCTCACTCGACCTGCTTCAGGTTGCTGGCCTTGTGAACTACTTCGGCCGCACCCCCAAGGTCGACGAAATCGACGTTAAGCCCGTCTTACTCCAGAAAGGTCGCACCAAGTTAGCCCTCTACGGAATCAGCAATGTACGCGATGAACGCATGTTTCGAAACTTTCGTGATCACAAAGTGAAATGGTTCCGGCCGAATCAACAGTCAACCGATTGGTTCAACCTACTTGCTGTCCACCAGAACCATCACGCCCACACTGCCACCAGCTACCTGCCTGAGAACATGCTGCCGGAGTGGTTAAATTTGGTCGTTTGGGGCCATGAGCACGAGTGTCTCATTGATCCTCGACAAAATCCTGAAACTGGATTTCACGTCATGCAACCCGGGTCATCTGTCGCTACGTCACTCGTTCCGGGTGAAGCCGTGGCGAAACATGTCGCCGTTGTAAGTGTTACCGGCAAAGACTTCTCGGTTGAGAAGCATCGCCTTAAGACAGTTCGCCCTTTTGTCACTGGCGAGATTGTTCTAGCCACCGACGAGAGGTTCAAAGGTCTGGATAAAAAAAAGGAAAATCGGCAGGAATTGACCCGAAGATTAATGCGCATCGTGGAGGAGATGATCGAGGAAGCCAATGCGGAATGGTACTCTCTACAAGAGGATGATGTAGATGAATCCGAACGGCCTAGACCCTTGATCCGGCTGAAAGTCGAATACACGGCGCCTGAGGGCGGTCACTACGATATCGAGAATCCTCAGCGTTTCTCTAACCGATTCTCAGACAAGGTTGCTAACACGAACGATGTGGTACACTTCTATCGAAAGAAGACAGTACAGAGTATGTAGCTCAACGGCTTCTTATTCCTCTCTCCTTTTCATCTGAAAGTTTCCCAGTAATACTAACAAGAATAGAACGTTCTACGGCCACTGACGGCCTATCGGAAGAGGTTGTCGCCAGTCTCGCAGAAATGGACAGCGTGAAAGTCGCGAAGCTCGTAGAGGAATATCTCAAAGCCCAGTCATTAAAGATATTACCTCAAGCACCGTTCGGTGACGCGGTGACTCAGTTCGTTGACAAAGACGATAAGCATGCTATGGAGCAGTTCGTTAACGATTCCCTATCGGGTCAAGTTAAGCAGATGTTGTCATTGGAACATGATGATGAAGATCTTGAACAGGCAATGGAAATGATCAAGCAGAAATTCGAGCAGCAATTTGCTACAGGTCAACTAAAACGTGGCCCAAGGCTCAGATACAAACCGAAACCAGACGATTGGGATTCAGACCTCGAGGGTGGCCATTGGGAAGATCAACCTGAGGCAATTGATCGTGCCCCGGTGGTAGAAGCAGCGCCAGAACCTGTGCAACCGGTGCAACCCCGAGCCCGAGGCCGAAAGCCCAATCGTACAGGATTTCTTGACGATGATGACGACGATGAAGAGATGGACGACGTTGTAGAAGAAGACGAGGAAGCCCAAGCTCCCAAAACGAAAGAGCGGCCTAAAGCAACAGCTACCAGGGCCAAGGCTGCTCCGAAGGCCCCAGCTAAGAAGGCACCCGCTAAAGGCCGCGGTCGTGGTCGCAAACAAGCCGATGAGGAAGACGAAGACCAAGACGACGATATTGTCATGGATGACGACAACTATGACCCTCCAGCGCCACCACCGAAACGCACTACGGCAGCTCGGGCTGCAACTACGCGGTCGCAACTGTCACGATCACAGCCTTCGCGATCACAAACAACCTCACGAGCGGCTACTTCAACTTCCGCTTCCGCGGCAAAGTCTCGACAGACGAAATTGAATTTCTCCTCGCAGAAAGCGACTCAGAAAGAGCCGCTGGAAATTAGCGATGATGAGATATCTGATGATCCTTTCGAAGCAGCACCCGCAACGAGAACGAGGAGGCGCTAAGGGCTGTCTCACTCAAGATGTCAGGCCTTGTCACCCCTTGTGTTATATGTCTACACTAGAGCGTCTTTAAATTGATCATATTTTGCTACTCTACTTTAGCATATGTAGATTTCTTAGACGAGCGTATATAAAAACAAGTATTTGATGTCCTTAAGCCAAGTTTAAGCGCCTTCTCTGTATACTGTATATGCTCGCTCTTCATTGCGTATGTCCAGGGGAAGAGGGCTATACGCCAGGCCCGAAATGAACGGCGGTGATAATTAGCCTTTTACTGCAGACTATAGATAGATCATTTAAACAATCGAAGCAGTGTAATAAAAAACACTCAGTCCCACTAGGACCTCTACCACCACAACACTGAGTGTTTTTTGTTACACTACCTCGACAGTCACTGAATAATAAAAGTTTCTTGCGCCACGCAATTCATGCAGATTGTCTCCTTTCCGTACCGATGAACTTTCAGTGCCGGTATATACCGCCTCTGCTCGTCTCACTTGTTTATTTTCCTACTTTTTGATGTGGTTTTTGTCTTTGAGGCTCCCTGGGCAGCCGGGTCCGCTTGTCACTGGATTTTAGGTTGGTAAAATAGAGTTTCCTAACTCAAAGCCATTCTGTGTTATGACGCTTGCAAAGAGTCATGACACTGCACTTATGCGCAGATTCTCTATTATTAGACTGTGGGTATCGCAATGTCGAAATTACCTGGGTAGAGTTGAGTCTTAGTTAGTCTCTTCGCGCACGATTCCAATATCAACTCCATTAGAGGATCAGTTAAGCAGAAAAGGGACTTTTATCCAGATAGCTTGACTAGTCAGTGGCTCTGGTATCTAAGTCTTATTGTCGGGATACAATTACATGCCCACTAGGTCCTTTAGCTCTCTCCGGTGAAGGGATGTATGATCCCAAGACTACGTGGCCGCTAATACTAGCCCATGGACTCCATGTATATCACCGTATTGGTCTACGGCAATAGAAGGTTTAAGTTTATCTAGCACCAGGCCTAGGGTCTGTAAATATATGTGGTCACGCGACCATATAATTCTTATATTGTATGTCGTCTAGGCTCGGGTCAAGCAGATACGAATACATAGATATACTTGGGCATTCACCTATAGTCGCTTTGGCCTCAGAGTGCTGCCGATCGTAATCCGAATTGGACACACATGAAGATATGCTCTTCCTCAAAATCTCACTTGCATAGATTACCGAGTCCAACTGTCTGGGATGCGACAGTAACCCGGAGTGAGATAAGAACTGTAGCATGTGCTCCCCTCGTATCTCCCGACAGCCATTTAAACTTTGCGGACCAGCCTAACACCCAAGATCGTGTGCCTGAACAAGCTTTTTCCTAGTAATTAGAACGTTTAAAGCAGGTAAGCCGCTATGAGTGAAGGCAGTTAGTATCCTGGTGGTCTTCGTACACCATCTTCAATACTGTATCTCTTCTCAACCTCCTATTCCTATAGGTAGCCGAAGTGATGCCTGTCTCAGAAGATGCAAGTCGAACTCTATGCTTCACACTTAATATTGCATTGTGGGCTTACTGATACCCACGAGAGAGATTTCGTAGACGTTACGCCGTCCCGTCGTGAACGCGTAACCGTGCATCTACTACCCAGACTTGCGCATTGCTTGTCCGTATCCCCCGCTCTTCTGTCTGATAGTCATAGAAGGAGAGAAACAGATTTATATTTAGCACTATAGTATTCAAATTCATCTTTTAGCCGGCTCTTAAGGAGGCGTGAAACTATTGACCAATGGGTATGAGTTCGAATCGTGTTAGTGTTAGGCCTAGTTTCTGGAGAACACCCCTTTTCTACCATGGCTCTCTGAGACTGTATTGTTTTAATGCCCTTGTGGCCCTGGACGACCGGCTTCTCCCTGCCATCATGTCCCATATAACGTTCGTTAGTGCATTAGAGCAAGGGGCTGTAGTTGTGTAGAAGACGAGGCAGTGTCAACTGAGCCATACAGCACTCGAGAGCTTCGTCATTACATCTAAATGTAGATATCCATGGATATCCTTGGTCCTATGGTGAAAGAGACATACCATTACGCATCGTGACAAGTGCTTTTCCCGCTCGTTGTCTGAAGTAAGATCGTATCCGCCACCACTCATTCCTTTTGACACTATCATTTCTGGAAGACTAGTTTTTGTATCTGCTGTCTAAGTTATTAAATACCTGCTCAGTTAGGTTACGGAGGCAGTTCGCTGGTCAACTCGACTCTCATTATCGAGTAACTAATATCCAATAGACCACATGATCTGAGGTAATACTCACCGGCTAGGTATGAGAAGAGGTGGATGCGACCTTCGAAAGACCTCCTAGTTCCAACTGAATTCTAGGACCATGCGTGTCCTCCATGCTCTCGTCGTCTTCTTTACCCTGGCGATAAGCGCAGCGCCAGTAATCGTAACAGAAGTAGAGATAGCGACAGTGGTAGCGCCGGCGAACAATGCAGAAGCAACGCCGGATTCAAGGACGATAGCCAACATCAAGGATCAAAACAACGAAGTGAAGCCACAGCAGAGTGCCGAAAAGCCGATCACGTCTCCGCCAAAGGACGAGAAGAAGGAAGACCACTTGAAAGAAGAGAAGCCAAAAGCTCAGAAGGCAAAGGAGAAGAAACCCAAAGTCAAAGACAATAAGCCAAAGGAGCAGAAGTACTTCCATGAACCGGGCTGGGATCTCGAGAGTGGACACTACGACGCCCGGTACTTCCACGGCAAGGTACCGTACGAGCAGCACCGGCCGGCACTCCGGCACCTCATCAGGTCGTACTTGACGACGTTCAGGGCGCTGGGCGTCGAGACATGGTTGGCGCACGGCTCGCTGCTGGGGTGGTGGTGGAACGGGCGGATCATGCCGTGGGACTACGACCTCGACGTGCAAGTCAGCGTGGCGACGCTGTCGTTCCTAGGCGAGCGGTATAACCGGAGCACGCACGAGTATGAGTACGAGATCGACGAGGACGACGACGAGGGCGCGCATTTCATACTGGATTATAATACTTCTCCTCCCACTGCCCTCACCACCACCACCCTCAGTCTCGATAATGACACCGATACCAATAATGGTGGTAGCGATGGAGGAGATGGGGGAGAAGCGAACGCGACAACAACGACGGTAAAGAAGACGTATCTCCTCGACATCAACCCACACCACGGCGCCTTGACGAAAGGCAACGGCGCCAACATCATCGATGCGCGCTGGATCGACACGAGCAACGGCATGTTCATCGACATCACGGGCCTGCGCGAGCGCGACATCGAACGCTCCCCGGGCATCTGGAGCTGCAAGAATAACCACCGCTACCGCACGGCCGAGCTCTGGCCGCTGAGGCGGACCGAGTTCGAGGGCGTCGAGGCCTGGATCCCGTACGCCTTTGACAAGGTCTTGACTGACGAGTACGGTCCCAAGAGTCTGGTTACCGAAGAGTGGGCTGGGTTAGTCCTTTCTTCTTACCCTCTTCATTTTATTACTTTTGCCATCCTGCCCACACTCTTGACATTCCCATACAGCTTCTCCCTATGTTCAGAAGCACCGCCCAGGATTTCGTTCATTGAGATGTAAAATATCCCAATCGAGCCAGATTAAGCTGACTGAATGCCTCGCCGAGAACAGACATCGCTGGATACCGGAGCTTAGAGAATGGGTCAAGCTCCCGAAGAAAAACAAGCCCGCACCTCCGGCTTCGTCGTCGAAGAAGGTAGAGGGTCAACCCACGGATAACAAAAAAGACGATAAAAACGACAACAAGAAGGATGATAAAAAGGATGGTAACAAGGACAATAACAAGGGCGCTGAGAGCGTCGTCGTGTATGAGGAAGTAATTGTCCAGGTGTAGATAGTGGGAAGGGCGTGGCACATAGAATGCAACAGCGGATATGTAATTATCTCTACATAATATAATCAAATTCTCAAGTCAGCCGCGACATGCATGGTGGTATCATTTTCTACCATCTCTTCCAGCTTTGGTGCGTCAAGAAAGTAAAATCGAGAAGCTCTTTAGCAAGAAGTCCGTCTAACAAGACGCCTCTACTTCGTTGAACGGGGTCTGTAGAAAAGTAGACAAAAGGGCGTACTGATAAACTGTGATTTATAATTGCAAGTGGAAGAGGCTTTGCGATAGGTAAGTCAGCTTACTTACCCCTTTCTGCCAGCTACGGAGCGCTCATTGGGCGGGTTTGTTAATTTTCTACCCCGACTTCCGTAATTTCTACCCCAATCGACTATCTACCCCGACGGGATGATATTCACCCCACGGCCCTCAATATTGGCCCTTTCTATCTATGCCTCGCCCAAATGTCCTAGTTGTGAATTTGTAAGATCATGGAGTTTTAGAGAAGCTGGATGCTCCTTGCGCTGGGGAAGTTGGGGGAGAAAATAAGGATGGGAATGCATATAAGAGACGTCTTGAGTAGCCTATTCTCAGAGCTTTGAACTTCAAATATCCGTACAGCAACGAATAGAGACCTGTTTCGATTGAGTGTGATATTACCCCTTTCTTGCTATACTTTGAATCTCTCTCATCCTTTGCCACTCAAAGTGCTTATATCCGACATGCCCTCCAACGAGCAGACAGTCTTCCGCTTCACAGCCTACGACGGGCCTGAGAACCTACAGCCGTTCCGCGAGCCCGTCCCAGTGCCAAGCGCAGGCGAAGTCTTAGTCAAAGTCCGCAGCGTGGCGCTCAACTACCGAGACGTCGCCATCGCGAGGTCTACGTATCCCGTTCCCGTAACGGGCAATGTGATCCCATGCAGCGACATGGCAGGAGAGGTCGTCGCCATCGGACCAACGACCGAGGTTTTTAAATTGCCCGACCTCGTCGTGGGCGATGCCGTGCTGGCGCCTATTTGCCCATCGTACCTGTACGGCACCGACCAACGACTAGATGTCCTGGACTATGCCTGGGGCGCTGGAAAGCAAGACGGTTTTTTGCGCGAGTATGTCGCTATACCGGCCCATACGCTGATCAAGCTTCCGCCCTGTAAAGAGCCTCGGGACTTCGTGCGGTGGGCCGCGACGCCGAGCACCGTTTCGACGGTGTGGAATGCGTTTTATGGGAATGCACCCTTGAAGCCCGGTGACACGGTGTTGGTCCAAGGTATGTAACAAGGCTCAAGCAATATCTCGCATGAATCACAGAGTGGCTAAATACTGAGGCCAATGGTTTAGGGACCGGCGGAGTTTCAATAACTGCACTTATTCTAGCCAAGGCCGCCGGTGCGACTACTATCGTCACGTCCTCCAGCGATAGGAAGCTCGATTTCGTTCAGACTCGACTCGGTGCTGTTTACGGTATCAACTATAAGAAGACACCTGACTGGGCGGCTGAAGCGCAGCGCATAACGAATGGGAAGGGAGTAGATCATGTCATCGAAATTGGCGGTTCGGGAACTTTCAGCCAGAGTTTGGCGGCTGTGGCACGAGGAGGGATCGTCACTGCTATAGGATACTTAGCGGCTGACTCGCAAGAGAATCCTCCAAACGTGGCTATGACGGCGATTGCTAAGGCACTCATTGTCCGAGGTGTCACGGGAGGGTCAAAACAGCAGTTGGAGGAGGCAGTCAAGTTTATGAGCGCTCGCGCCCTTGAACTTCCTATTGACAAGGTCTTCGCTTTCAAGCACGAAGAGATCATCGCTGCGTTGAATTATCTCGAGTCAGGGTCTCACATCGGGAAAATATGTATTATGGTTGGATAGATTCCGCGGCAAGTTGTAGATAGCCTCTCACGTCGTCGTCTATCTCAAGGACGTGAATGCCTTGGAATACACAGCTCCATAGCTTGATGACGGCCATAGCCATCTGCTGATAACGACTCGGGTCCGAGGCAGGTAAATCCAGTATCCCTGAAAAATCCGTCTCTTTAATGATTGAAGTGACGATCTCTAGAAGCTTCTTTTCCGATGCGCGAAGCACGCAGGTACTGGAGGATTGGACGACCGTGGAGATTACTGCTAACCAAGTCTTGAGCAATAAGGCCGATTCTAGGCTACAGACTGAATGCTCAACAGACCAGATTGACGTCTTCGTAGTAGCCATGTATGCAATCCCAAAGCGCACAGGTACGCTCAAAGCGTGCGCTGCATGTAGCACAGCTCGCTCAACATGTAGACATCTCTCCAAGACTGGTTGGTTATCCATAAGGGCAAGGTCGCCTTGAATCACTCCGCGGCAGGTTCCGAGGTTAAAATTCAGGCGAATGTAAGCCAGTCGCAGTAGAGCAGTGGAAGAAAGTCCAAATGATGACACCTTGCTCGATAGTGGATCTATGACTGGTTCATCAGTTTCCTCCCAAGAGACTTGCCAAGCGCGAAGAGCGATTTCAACTTTCTCTATAGAGGCTGATGGCGGTTGGCCTCCGCCAGCACTTTGACGATCATGATAGATCTGCTGAAGCAATCCGATCATCAGTAAATAGCACGAAAACGAAGAAAGTCTTCGATCTTCAGAAAACCCATCACCATCGAACAGAGAGCGAAATCCTTCCTGGAATGAGCACCCATTTTGGTGGTGAGCCATTTGCCATTGAAGGGCACTTCGTGAATTCCACTATATGAAGGAGTTAGCCTTGATGCCAAGTACAGTATGTGAACTGAGCTCCGTGACTGCAACACTTCAGGAGTTGAGGAGCTAAAGATGAATAGCATCTTGAGACTCGGGGAACACAACGGGCTACGATCATTGCCTACCGTTTGTGAAAACTCCGGCAGTTGGAGTTCTATCTCTTGGTTCAGAATGAGCGGAGGAACACCGAATACAATATTTTGCAAGCTACTGAGAACGTAGGCAGCGAAAATAGTCCTCCGCCTCTCTTCGCTAGCCACCCAAGCAGTCCATTCTCCTTGTGGTGTCTCATCCTCAACTTCCGATATGCCATACGCTCTGACCAGTACTTTAACAAGTATGAAGTCAGTGATACTCTTCAGGGTCAATCGGAGATGCGGATGTATAGAAATGTCGTAGACAAATGAATGTCCCAGACGGCGATCTCCTGGGTTGAGGATAACATCAAACCCCGAGAAAGACATATCTTACTTACTGGCCAGTTCGCCCGCCATAGATAAGGCATCAGGCCGAACCCTCTTATTTCCCCATGACGCAAAGATAACAAGTAAAATCAGCGTCTGTATCTTTCTTAAGTTGTCGGCCTTGCTCTGAACTGCGTTGCCGACGTTGCATATGATGTCTGATGCGAGACAAAGTTGTCCACGGCGCTTTATCTCTGACCATATCGCTCTCGCCATGAAGTAAAGCTTGTAGGCTTTATTGTGTTCAAATCGGTACATCAGTCCGAGAGCGGCCATGGCCAGAACGGTCTCGACGTCCCGCTCCTCTGCTGAAAATGTCGCGACATGAATGAATGGGAGATACTGCTGTGTGCACTTGAGATAGGTTTCTATACCGAGGGATAGGGTATTATTAGTAGGAATCTCGCATCCATCTGGGAGAACAGATGCATAGCCTTGGATCTCCCCGCAGATCTCCTCAAAAGCCGGAGTAGAAATTGACCATGGCTTAGAGCTATCATGCTCCTTTCCCTGGATAGTTGGATTTTGATTGCTAGCATCTTCGAAATGATCTTCTTGCCGGCTATCGTTCACGTCCTCGACGAGATCTAGTGAAGGCAAACTGGAGCTGAATTGAGAGAAGCTGGTCACTTTCGTGGTAGCTTGCGCTGGAGGCTGTAGCTCAAAGTCAAAGATGGGTACATCCAATTGTTCCGACTGAGATATGAAAGCCCGATCCCAAAAGATGTTGAAGTCATTCATATATGGCCAGTCAGGGTCACAGAGCATAGCTTCCGAAGCTGCCTCTGATTGAGAGGCCTGAGGTTGGCATGTCCTGACATGACGTGCAAGAAGGTCCCTCAAGGGCGTCGTTAGTGGACGGACGATATAAATATCAAAGGACATAGGAAGCTTACTGTCGCGTGAATCGATTCCCACAGTCACAAGCAAATGGTCTCTCGTGCGTATGCGTGCGCTCATGTCTTACCAGGTGTTCCTGGCGTCTGAACTGCTTCCCGCAGTGTTGACATGGTGCAATCGCGATCCTCGGCCGACCTCGAGGCATTTGGTATATAAAGGCATGCTTTGTCCACCAGATGCCCTTACATGTCAGACGCGTCAAGTGCTATGTGTTGAGCATTAATGAACCCTAGGCGGTATTGTTCCGGGGGTAATACAAATGCGGGATAGTGAGCTGATGGGTAAGCATTACAGCGACCAGACCTGCTAATGGTAAACAATACCTGGCTCAGTGCTCAGTGTCAACAGCAAGGATTGAATCAATCGAACGTGACGCATGGCTTATAAACGCTGGAGGGAGGAGTTATATGGAAAGGTAGGATGAAAACGAACAACTATCTATCCATTACCAGACACATTGAATGAGCATCATCATACATACCTTTACAGAGAAGTATCAGCCCCCTGTCATAAACCCACCCTACTTGTACAATAGTAATCGTGAGAATACCCTTATAATCGATTAGGGGCCGAAATCCCATGCACTCGTCATTGGTCAGAATGAGAAACACAGGTTTTAGGGCATCGAAGATGGATCATGGGGGGCATCCTGTATGTGAATGCTTGTTGCCGACTATATCCATAGGTGTGTTCTTGAGCATCGTGACAATGAGTCGTTGGTCTCACATAGAAATCTTAATAACGAGGACATGTTTCCGACAGCTCACACACAGCAGATAGATATACAGATGTATCTATGCTTACTCGTTTCTAACATCGATGAGTGCCCGACATGGAGTTCTCCAAAGTCATCTCCGCACCCCCTGGACAGGTCTGCACAGCGTGCGCAAACATTGCGCCGCGCCGAACGAGCGGTACGGCTCGGCTCGGCTCTCCGTTCGAGCGCATCGACGACTACCCGTCCTACCCGGGCATCCGAGCGACTGCGGAGGCGGGATGTACGTTCTGCCGCCTACTATACCATGCCATAACCGTAATGTCAAAGCCCAACAAGCCATCGGAGAAACAGCTTCGCTCGGCATATTGGCGGATCGAGGATCCCGCAGACTTGCAGCGGAAGTTCCTCGCTGCCAACTGGGATCGCAAAGTGAAAATCACTGTCAGCTTCTCGTTCAGTGAATTCCGCCATCGGCCCGGTGTGACTAGGTTGCACGACCCGACTGAGACCGAAACCCAAGAGGGTGGCATGATCGATTCCGTGTTGGTAAAATTCTTCCCGGCTACTGCGAGAATGAGTGATTGGGAAGCCTTCAAATGGGGAAACTCGGAACTTCAATTTTACGTATACGACTCACTTGGTAGGCAATACCTCTTTCCCATTGTACGGACAAATGCTCACTGTCCTGGTACCCTCATTTTCAGATATGAATAGTAAACAGATGCAATACAGAAGAATCTTGCCTAGCCTGTCAACCTTATCCGAGGCGAATGTAGCTACAATCAAGAAGTGGATTGGTGATTGTATGAAAAATCATACCATGTGTTCCGTCGACGCTGATCCCTGGGTGCCAACCCGGCTTGTGAAGATCATACCAGTCGAGAATACATTCACTTGCCAAATTATCGAGACAGCAGATGACGATGGTCTCAGATATAGAAACGAGTCGTATGCTGCGTTGACCCATATGTGGGGAGATGTCAATGTATCACCTCCTTTGCGACTAATTGATTCCAATTACCGGCAGTTCAAAGAAAATATAGACCCCTCTGAATTTCCAAAAAACTTCTTCGATGCGGTTCAGGTGTGCTTACGACTTAGTATCCGGTATCTGTGGATCGACTCCCTATGCATCATTCAGGACTCAGATCCCGACTGGCGTCACGAAGCTGCGCAGATGCATCTAGTATACCAATACGCGGTCGTAACCATCGCTGCGACGCAGGCGACTTCCAGTCACGACGGATTCCTGCAAAGGGACATCGACAAAGCTCCAGCATGCAAGATACCTTACTATTCGCCAGTAGGGAATGCTGAATACATGGTCCTCCGCTGGCAAGAATGGCCCATGGCTGACCACCGCCTATCAGCTGTGAACGGGGCCGAGTGGAATACACGAGGTTGGACCATGCAAGAGCGCAGCCTCTCGACTCGGATACTCCATTTCTGCAAGAACAAGATCTTTTTCGAATGTCGCGGGGCGCTGGAATCTGAAGAAAACGAACCTCCTGACCAGGACGAGCTCGGGACTATTCCCATGTGGCCGCAGTCGGGAACTGAATCGATCGCTCGGCTTCACGCGCGATGGAGGGTGTTCATTGCCCAATACAGCGAGCGCAACCTAACAAAGTCTTCGGACAAGCTTGTAGCGATCCAGAGCGTAGCCACACGCATGGCAAGCATGACCGGACAAGTGTACATACCCTTTGCTGGCATGTGGAGTGAAAATCTTGAGAAGGAGTTACTGTGGAATACGACATTCGGCAGCGGGAAACGTTACGAGCCATGGCTGGCCCCAACATGGTCCTGGGCCTCGCTAGACGGGACGGTCGTTTTGCCCGAGTTGAGCACCAGTAGACCGAGATCTGTTCCAGCCTCTCTTAGTAAAATGCTTGCTGGCTATCCCTTCGAGGTTATCCGCTATGGACCAGCCGACGCGGATCTGGTGTCAAGTCCAAATGGCTATCTAGAAGTACGGACGCTGTGGATACAAGTATCTCGTATCCAACGCCGCGGTAAATCTGGGGTAGGATGGGGTCCATACGATGTATACTCCAAGGCTCATGATTCAGACGAGAAAGTTTTCGCGCATGCGAGATTAGACGTCGAAACGAGCGAGGAACTTTCTCTCAGTAGCAACAAGCCGATGCTATATATGCATGTGAATGTTTATCAGCAGCCTACTGGCTTACTATTGCGCGAGTACAACGCGGCGACGACGTCAACGCGAAAAGAAAAGAGATGGACTAGAGTAGGGGTTGCCACCTTATTCGATTTTGGCTCTGGTAAACTGTTGGTGGACAATCCATTTGAAGCTCGCCATTCGCTTCAGACATTCATTCTGGTTTGAGTCTTCTGCGCTTCTGCCCGGCTTACGTTGCTGTCTTCTGGCTCTTCCTATCGACTTAGTCCGCCGTAATAACATAATACATATTGACCTAGCCACAGACCTAGCCACCTGGCGTCGCGACGAAGCCCCTTTTCCCCCCACCCCAATACCAGCCACCCTCGGGACCGACGGCAGTACGTAGAGCGCTCTCGCATATGGAGGGTAGGTAAGGGTGGCTAGAGGGCAGGGGACCAAAGGAGCTAAAGGGGTGAAAGAGGCTATATGTATTGAAGTGAAACCCATGGGCCAGTGTCCATGCAAACCTCCAGGAGGCAGGCTGTACCTACACTTCCTAAGGCCTTCGGGGCTTGAATTCTCACAAGACGGGGGATTAAGTGATCACAAGAAAAGATCGTTATATTCGTTTGAAAAAGTCATGCATATGCTGTGTGTGCGTTGCTTCTTGTTCCCTTCATTTGTAGCCCTTCCTAGATTCTCCTTTATATCCCCTCTTCAGCTAAGCTACCCCTTTGGCTGACCACGTTGTTTGATCGTGGCTTATCCACACAACTTCAGTTTGTAAGGCCATGAGCTGGAAGAAACCACCAAGCTCTCCTGCGTACTTAGGTACCCAGCACAAAAGTCGTGGTATAAGGAGGATTGACGGACGGGATCTGGGGAGTCCTATCAGTTATTACGAGGTGGGAGAAAATGCCAGCCGCTTAGTTAGAGGCTTGAGTGGGTAAACCGTCAAATTTTCGACGTGGCTCGCCCGTCCAAATATCCTTATATCTTGGGACGTCCGGGACATCCAACGGTCACCGGCTCTGGCAAGGGGAGTTCATCTGTACAATCCTTCCATGTAACGGCAGGAAGAATGCATGTGCAATAATGCAGCCTGCCTCATAGGTTGAGTAGTTACCCGATGAGTGTAGCATCATAATCCTCCAAGCAGTTTTCACAGTCAGATGAGGGGCTATCTGCAAGTCATATAGCCTCATTGCAACTCAAAAGCCTTCTGATAAGCAGAACTAGGGTCTCGCGGGCCACCCCATCGAGGGCCACCTATGTTTGTCAGATATAAGGGGTTATATCTTAAGCCAGAATATCTACTAAACAGGTATCTAAGGGTAAACCTATGTTAAAAAAACAAAGGCTTTTATATAAATTTTATATAGTTTAATAGTCGCGTTTATATAATAAAAATAATATAAATAATTAATATAATTAATTAATTTAATATTATATATTATTATTTATATTTAATAATTAAAAGTTTTATTATTATATTTAATTATTATTAAA